>VZUI01094704.1:0-15076 GCA_013401135.1 Cettia cetti
GTACCCCCACGCGCCTCCCCCCCCGCACACACCCCGTACAGCCTGGGGGGACACAGCCCAGAGCCTGTCACCCCCCCGCTGTCACACACCGCGACCGGGGGGCACGGCCCCACAGCCCCCTGCCACGTGCTGCTGCCTCACAACCCCGGCACAGCCCCCGCACACCCACGCAGTTCCCCCCATGCCAGCCCAGGGGCACACGGCACCGCCCCTCCCCCAGTGCTGCCCCTCCCCAGTGTCCCCTGCACGGGGGGCACATCCCCAGCTGTGGGGTGACCCACCCCCGCACCCCCAGCCCAGCTCTCTGCACCCGCCGCAGCGTGGGAAAAGGCCGGGGGTGAGTGTGGGGCCCCCCACCCTGGCACCCCTGGGGCTGGGATGTCCCGCGGGCAGGGTGGGCAGGTCGGGGTGGCTGCCAGACCCCCCCTTTCCGCTGCCTGCCCGGCTGGAACGGGCCCCGGCGTGCCGGGACAGGTGCCGGGGCAGGTTCCGGGGCAGGGCAGGGCGAGATGTGGCGCTTGCCTGGGGCTGATCCTCCTGCCGCTCTCCCGCGGGGTGCTGAGCACCCATCCTGCCCATGCCCACTGCCCCCAGCCCCACCTCGCACCCTCTGGCCAGCCCAGCAGGTGCCAGTGCCCTTCTCCAGGGTCCATCCCCCTGCAAAGCCACGGCCCTGCGGCAACTCCGGCGTGGGATGGTGGCAGCGGCCGCGGGGACACAGCGAGTGACCCCATGGCCTGTGCCGGGCCCCACCGCCCGGGGGTTCGGGCAGAGATGGAGGAACGAGGGTCCCGGCTGCTCCTGCTTTGTTCCCGCCTCGCCTCCACCCGGCAGTTGCCTGGCAACTCCATCCAGGCGGCTGCCGGAGAGCGGCAAAACACGGCCCCGCATCCCCATCCCCATCCCCGGCTGCTGCACGCTCCTGTCGGGATGGCACCGCACAGCGTGGCGCAGCACGTCCCTCCTCTGTTCCTCCACCCTCCCACACCCCATCCAACACCCCCCAAAAACCCCCACGCTGCTGAGCTCCTCCAGGCCCTCTCCCCACGGCATCTGGAGAAGGGTTCTCGGACCCGGCTGCAGGAGGTGCTGCTGGCCAGCTTCAGCCACGCAGAGAGGGGTTTCTCCTGACAGCAGGAGGGGAAACTGAGGCACAGAGAGACCCCACTCGCTGGTGGCAGTGGGGATGCTCTGGGCCACATGAGCAGGAGGGACCTGGAGCTCTGTGTCATGCTGAGGGCAATGCTCCCCCTGGGAAAGCTGCCCCAGATCTGGCCTGTCCCATCCCCTCTCCACACGTCGGCAGGGATGGGGGCACCGCTGGCGCAGAGCGAACTATTGGCTTAATTAATTTGCTGTTATTTCTCCTAACGAGCCGTGATCTGGAGCGGGCGCTTCCCTGGGTTGGCAGCCAGCGCATTCCCCCGCCCCGGCAGTGAGCCGGGGGTGCGAAGCCTCCAGGCACTGCTCAAAACAGACCGTGTGTAGGAGGGAGAAATTGAAATTACACCCCGGGAAAAATCCCTCCCCAAGCCAGCGCCTTAACCCACTTCCCAGCTGCAGCGCTGGGAGAAGGGAGGCAGGCATTTGGGGAAGGGGAGAACTGCCATGAGAACGGGGCAGCTCCTCCATGAGGTCCCTGTGAAGGGCTGAGCCAAATCCCAGACCATGCTCACACCTGATCCTGCTGCCAGGGAGGGAAACTGAGGCAGTGGCGCTGGGGAGGGATGGCGTAGCACAGCAATGTGGGCAGGAAGGTGATGCCTCCTGCAGCTGCTGCTGCTGTTGGAACTGCCCTGGGACCCCCACCCTACTGCCAGAAGCGAGGGCAGGAATTGGGAGACCTGAAGGGAAGGGAGGAAAAGGGGGTGCAAGGCAAAGGGGGGAATTGGGGTCTCCCCTACCCCTCAAAGTCACTCTTCCACCATGGCACTGGCAGGGGTCACCAGCATCCTTCACCTCCCAGCCTGTCTGCAGGGGGGCTGGGCTCGCTGTGATGCTCCATCCACAGGATCAGGGTGTAACAGGAGTGGGGTGCGTGGCCTCCTCCTCTCTTTGGCGTGGGCGGGTGGGTGGGGGGCTGGCAGAAGGCTGAGGCGGAGCCAGCACGGCACAAACGCGCAGGTGGCACCCGCACCACCAACACAACAGTTGGTCCTTACCCGTGAGCCAGGGAGGCTGGGGGAGCAGAGGGTGCTCACAGCAGCTCCCAGAGAGACAAGGGGGGTCTCCAGCCCTGCTACTGGGGCAGAGCTGGGCTGGGGACAGGTGGCAGCTGCTTCCAGGGATGTGCGGGCAAGGGCGGCTGGCGCCAGGCACAGCAGAGCTGTAATTTCAGTCCCACTGTGAAGAGCAGAGTGGCTCCTGGGGAGGGAGCAGATCCTGGGAGACAGCAGAGGAGGCACTGGTCCAGCCAGGGAAGCTCAGATGGACGCTGTCCCTGTGGGTCTCACCCCCAGAAAAGACACACAAAAGCTGTCTGCTTCCTACAACGCTGTTAAGGATGTGCATCCCACAGGATAGGAATCCATATAACACCAAAACCTCAGCATGGGGGTGTAAGGTCCAGGATTTCCGTTGTGTGACCAGTGTGACATCTAAAACATGAGGGGATTCTGCTTTGGGAGTGTCGCTTTGGTGGCTGATAAAAGACACAAAAGGTCATGAGAGTCACAAACACCAAACAAAGAAGGAATTTCTGCTGGAGAGCCAGGAATGGATTAGGGATCCACACAGAGAACGAGCAGGTGGGTGCCAGTCCCCCATCCTGGCCACAGATGGGGACGGGGTGGCCGAGCCACCACTCGCTTGGTGACGTCCCCCTCACGCAGTGCCTGCGCCGGCAGCTGGCACATCCCCACGGCGTCCCGGCACGTGCTCAGGAGAGCAGCAGGAACGGGCAGGAACGGGCAGGAATCAGCAGCAGGCCCTGCCAAGTTTCCTAATGCAATTTGCAAACGGCTGCGAGGACGTGGCCAAGCCGGAGCCGGAGCCGTGGGATCGGGATCAGAGCGGCAGCACTGCGGCACAGGAGAGCCAGCCAGGATCAGCGTGGCACAGCTGCGGGGACAATCACCCCATAAGGTCAGGAATCCCAAAGGGGACACAAGGCTGCCGTGGGGAACTGAGGCAGGAGCTGAGGTGCTTCCTTGTGGGGCCAGAGCCCAGCCCGGTGCGTTGGGGCGGGTTCCAACAGCCTCCACAGCCCCAGCAGCAACACCCAAGTGCTGGGAGCAAACCTGGCCCTGCCGAGCTGGTTTGGGTGCTGGCTGGGCTGCTTGGGTAGCGTCGGGGTGCTGGGTGCCCACAAACCTCCCCCTCTCCCTGTGGATTTGGCAGAAGGAGGGAGGAAATGGCAGAAGGAGGGAGGAAATGTCCCCTGGTGCTGCTGGGGGGAGCAGGGATGGGGGTCACGCTGTGGATTCCCACCTGAGAGCTCACACACACCAGTTACCAACAGTTTGTTGGGAAAAGAATCAGGAGGAGCTCCTAAGTTAAGTGGTTCCTGCCCAGGCAGTGCATTCCTGACAGCTTCCCACAGCTGCATTGCCCTTCCCCTGCTCCAAAAGCTGCAGAAATCGACTTGCTAATTGAAAAGAGAATTGAAAAGAATGAACTGGGGTGGGGAGATGTCACCGCTGCTTACCCAAACAAATAAAAACCAAATACCCAAAAGAAACAAACCAGCTTTACTGAAGGAGCTGCTTCATTCCTTAAATAAAAACAGAGACCACGATCAAGCCAGCGGAGTTTGCCACCCCAGGAGGGAGCGGGGAACGTTTAGTAACGGGGAGAAGTTGGGAGAACGTGTGGCCAAGGACCGACTCAGGGGTTGGTTCTTTGGCGGCCCCAGCGCGGGGGAGAAGGGGGTGGGCAGCAGCGAGATGGATTTTGGGAAGGCACCGCTCGGGCCTCGGGAAGAGCCTGGTCCTGAGCACAGTGCAGGGGTCTCATCCCACTGCCTCACCTCCGCGCAGGGAAGGAGCCATTCCAAGGAGCAGCTTCCTCCTCGCCGAGGGGCTGAGTCTGGTGCTGGGATTCCCGTGGCCGTGTCCCTACGTGTTGCTCCTCTCCTTTGATTTTTCACCTTTGCTGTCCTGGGAGCGGGGAAGAGGCAAGAGCAGCAGAGGTTTAGGGCCCCCCAAACCCTTGCATGGGGGAACAGTGCTATGGCTGGGTCTTGCCACCAAGCCCCACCCACCTCTCTGGGCACAACCAGCCCCCTGTGCCAACCTCTCCTTATGGTTCCAGATTTTTCCATCACGAGGCCTTTACAGGGCCCCTCCATCAGACAATTTGCTTCTCAGCCCTCCCTGTGTACAGGAACCCACCGGCACATGCCTGCCCGGGTCTGGGCTTGCTTGGCTCCCATATGTGAAGAAGGTATGGAAAGGGAAACCAAAAACATACATGGCATTCCAGCACGCTCACACATGCACAGCTCACAGCACTGGAGCAAGGAGACCATTCCCAGCACAGGGAAGCACTTGCATCCTGAAAAACCTTTAACTCTACTGCCTGAATTATCTGCTGAGTTCTCAACGTTTATCCTTCCAGAGAACTCCCTGCCTCCTAGCTCCTCTCCAGCCAGGGCTGGATTTTTCCCTCTCAAAATCGTCCTGTTCTCTACCCTGAGCAAATAAAATAAAAAAGAATCAACTTCAGACTTACTTTTTACGTGGTTTTAGTTTTAAAGATTTAAGTAACTCAAATTAACTGGAGCCCTGCTTACCACCTGCAACGAGAAGCTGAGGTTTGGGACAGGTCAGAGATGAGACAATTTAAGATTTCTCCTTACAAACAAACTGTTATTTTTTTGGGATGGGAGGGGGAACTGCAGCCTCACACACACCAGGGACACCACACACGTACAAACACTGATGGTGAGGGGATGGTACCTCTGGAGGGGGTGGCTTGATGGTCACAGGCTGGGACGTCCGGCGGGGCGGGGAGGGCTTGGGCTGCACCTGCTGCTGGACAGTGTTGTAGTAGGTGACCCCCCCATACACCTGGGACTGCGCCTGCAGGAGCAGCAGGATCAGAGCTCCGGGCTGGGGGGCCCTGTGAGCCCCTCCTGGCACCCATTGGGGCTGGACAGCTGCCCCCAGCCAGAGCCAAGAGGGGCTGTGCCCCCCCCCAGAGGTCAGCTCCCGAGGCCCCTTGTGTGTCCCCACCCCTCACCAACGTCCCCCCCACTCTGGCAGGGAAAGGACACAGCCTACACAGATGGGATTCCCTCATGCTGCAGTCCATGGAATGCCTGAACTTCCCAACATCAGCTTTTCTGCCTGGACACAGCTCCCCTGCACCTCCAGCCCTGCAGCCTGGGGGGAAACTGCCCTCAAAGCGGGGTGAGGTCCTGCCGGGATCAGCCGGAGCCGTGGGAAGGGCAGGGATGGCTGGGAGCTCAGGGAACATGCAGCTCTCCAGCCTTCCACGGCGTGTCAGCCCTGCTCCAGTCACAGCGTGTCAGCCCTGCTCCAGCCACGGCACCAGGATCTGGTCTGCTCTGGTCTCATCTGCCTTTTCAAAGATCTGGTCTGATCTGCCTCCTCAGGGATTAGATCTATCTGCCTCCTCACAAGGATCAGATCTGATCTGATCCTCAGAGAGACCCAACCCAACCTGCCTCCCCAGGGATCTGATCTGCCTCCTCACAGGAACCTGGTCTGCTCTGATCCATGTCCCCACGGGATCTGGTCTGATGTGCCTCCTCAGGGACCCCATCCAATTTGCCTCCTCGCTGCCCGGCAGCGACCTTGGATACGGAGTTGGGCCACGGAGCAGGAGAATCCATCCCCACGCTGCTCACACCAGCCAGTTCTCAGCCTCCATCTCAAACACAGCTGACTTCCAAAGCCATTCCCAAGGTATCCGTGGTTCAGCAGGGCCCTGCAGGGACTGCTTCCCTGTTCCATAAGGGAACACCTCAATTCCTCACCCACTGCCTGCCACGCTCGGGGAGCTGCACAGCAGCCATGAGAACAATCCTTTCTGGGATGACAGCAGCCCTCCCCCACGGAGCAGCCCAGCTGCTCCACATCCTCTGCCAGGAACACCTCGAAGAACACACCCCACACCTCACAGCACCCCATCTGAAGCTGAAGAACACACCCCACACTCCTGCCTGGGAAGGAGCCGCGGCGCATCCGGCTTACCTGCGTGTTGGAATAGAGATGAGGAGGGGGCGGAGGGGGCAGAGCTCCAGGGGGGTAGGGGTAGCCAGGATTCCCGAAATTCATCACTCCAGGGGCGGAGAAGTAAGTCGGAGTGAGCAGCTGCTGCGGCGGGGGCTGGCCCGGGGGCATGGACACTGCTGGGGGGTAGAGGCCGGGGTTTGCCATGGCGGGGGGCGTCTGGTGGGGGTGTAAACCTGGAGGTGACGGGAAGCAGACGGATGTCACCCAAAAAGGCAGAGCGTCCCTGGGTAGCAGCAGGGAGAAGCACGCTCTGCTCCAGGGCTTCCCTGCAGCCCCACGCTGGGGAGGGACACAGAGCAGCAGAGCACAGCCCCATCCCCAGCTGTGGATTCACTGGAACCAGACACGGCCCCGTCGCAACTCCGCTGCAGGAAACAGTTTGTGTGGGCAAGCGGAGAACATGTTAGACAGCTCCCAGTTCTGCTTTTTCCTGAGCTACAGGGCCAGGGAGTGAGGAACCAGCCCAGTGCCCACGGAAGGGAGTGGCCCAGCCTAGTGAGGCCCCACAGGGACCTGCAAACATCCAGCTGGGAGCTGCCAAAGGTTCAGTTTCCCCCATCCTGAACCGGCTGGAAGCTCCAGAAATACCTACTTTTTCTTTCCTTAAAACTGATACTGGTTCAGCCTCACTGTAGGAGGCAGTGCTTCTCTTCCATATTGTAGAAATTAAGGAAAATGGATTCCCCCCAGTGATAGAGGCTGTGGGAGGGCACAGTTCTCTGTTCCCCAGGTCCAGGGGTGTCCCACTGGCTCCTCACCTGGATGAGGGAGGTGCATCTCCGGCTGCACAATCATCCCTTGGGGCGGCAGCGGGGCTGGGTTCTCACCGTGGGTGTAGATTGGTCCCTGGAATTGTACTGCAACAACACGTGACAGGCTGTGAGGAAAAGCTCCATGGAATTTCATTCCCCTGAAGCCGAGCACACACAGCCCAGCCTGCCCCGAGGGCTCCCACAGCACACAGAGGCTCCCAGGCTCACAGATGCCACATGCTCCCTAAAAAAAAGCCTCCTACTCCCTTTAGAAAGCAGGAAAATACTCAGGGAATTTCTTCTCTAACACTTTAAATGCTGGAGGAAATTCCTAATCCATCCCCAGTCCTATTCTCCCCACGCTCAAACGTCAAAGACCTGATTTAAAGTTCAATTTAAATCCCAGTTCTCAGGAAGAATTGGGGTGTCCTAAGAGCCTTGGCATAGGGAAGGGATAACACTGAGGATAATTCCATGGGTTTAAACACAACCAGGCAGGCTTCCAGCTGCCTTATAGACACTGGATGAGGGCACACAGTGCCACTACAACAAACAAAAAAGAAGACAAAGTTTCAAACCCCGACAGGAGTGGGGGTACCCCTGCTCCAGTTGCTCAGCTCTGAGCACACACAGAGCCACAGAGGAGCAGGAAGGAAACACTCACGTGGGTCGTAGTAGTGCCCTTCCACGATGCTGATGTGCATGGGGGGCGCGGGCTCCGGCACGGGGGGTCTCTGCCGCTGCGATGAGTAGCGCTTCACACGGCCCCCCGGCACTGCCTGCGAGAGCCCAGGGGTCAGGGGGGCTGTGGGGCACCCAGCCCACACCCCCTACCCCCAAACCCCCCCTGGGTCAGCCCCAAACACCCCCACAAGGGAAAGGCTGAGGCATCAACAGCCTGTTAATTAATTACCACAACCCCAGCACAATTAGAGCCGGAGTCACGCTCCGGGATCACGCGTTACCATCTCCTCCATCCGGTTAAACTGTGGCGGCGGCCCGGTTCCCACGTGCATATGGTTGGGAATACCTGAGGAAGGAGCAGGCTGGTTATTGCTGTGCTTTGTGCTGGTTCCCAGGCCGGAGCTGCCTCGCCTGGGGGCGTGGCTGTGGCTCAGCTCTCGCTCCCATGACATGGAACCTTTGGACTTCATCGCCCCGGTGATTTTAAATATTTTGGGATAAATTAGAGGCTGTTTTGTTACTGCAGGCTCACCCACGGTGCTCAGCAATGCCTAAATCCTGCTTCAAAACTAAATCCTCAGCTTGAAACTCAGGTCCTGCTCTGAGCTCTGTGTCTGCTGAGACACAGATCTTTCCCAGGTGGATCAAGGATCCGTACGGGATCTGAATCTGCAGTTTAAACCCTCTGCAGGGTGTAAACGCTTTTATCACAGGCTCCTTTGGATTCAAACAGCAAACTGAATCCACATGAATTCACAGCAAAGTGTATTTTAAACCATGGCTTAAAACCACAGTGCCAAGGTGATCACAGGTGATTCCAAGGGAGTGAAAATGGACAACAAACACTGGAAGTGCTCATGGATCCCTGACAGTGCAAATACAGGCAGAGGGATACAGAATGGACTGATGAGAGCCAAATGCTTCCCAGAATAACTCCTCCCTCCTCTGCTAGGGACAAAAAAGGGACAGCAGAGTCATCATCCTTTTCACAGCAGAACATGATCATGTACCTGCAGCCAAGAGCTGGCCTGTAGGAAGTTTGGGAAGATGCTTCATTTTTGCGCATTAAAAAAAATAACCCAAACCAGACAATCTCAGCAGTTTTGAACTCTCATCCCACTGTGATGTTTCCAGCCTGTCCAGGGGTCTGTTCTCACAGACTTCACAGTCCCACCAGTACCAAATGACTTCTGGTTCCATGACCTCAACCTCACAGATGCTTATGAAAGCAGCAAGTCACTTCCTTCTCCTTGCTCCAGTTTTACTCCCCTCGGGAAGCATTCTAACACTTCTCAGAACATACTCTAATTCTGCAAAGGGATAATTATACCTGGATGACCTCTCTGTGGATGTGCAACTGGAACTGTCCTCAGCTGGCACCGCAGTAACTCTGTCCCATGTGCCTGCTTTCTCCCAAGCACAAAGGGATTTGCCAATCCCAGCCAGGCGTTTGCTATTGGCAACCAAATCCCAGTGCCAGGAAATGAGCTGATAAACAAGGAAAAGTTCCTTCCTGCACGCAGCAGGACACCACAGAGCCCAATTATTGATCCTTATCTCGTGCTCTCCTGCAGCAGGGGTCAGATTCACATCACAATGAAAGGATCTCCCATCCTTCCCAGCCCTAATTCCATTCACCTACACTGAAACATTTAATTTCCCTTTTTCTCTGCTGTTGTATCCATACTGCACTTTCTCAGCAGGAACCATCAACCCTGCACCCACCCTGGGACGGGGCAGAGACAGCTCAGCTCCACCAACTGCACAGATCAGGAGGCACTGGGCTGCTGGAAAACCAGGAGGCTGCTCCCACTTACCCCTCAGCTCCCGGGGTGGGATGAACTGCGACTGCCCCGGGCTCCAGTTCTGCTCTGTCAGGTTCATCTGGGTCATCTCCTGCTCAAGTCCATCCACGCTGGATTCCACGGGTGACTCCCAGTTGCTCTTGGCCGGCGGGGGGGAGCTCTCTGCTGCCGTGGGTTTTGGAATCACGGGAGCCAGCCCCTCAGAAGCAGGCACTTCCTCCGCCAGCTTCCCCGCTTCCCCAGCCTTCACTCTGGTCCTTCTTGCCCGGGAATAAGATTTTTTCTCCACTGGTCTGTCCGGCGGTGGCTGCGCAGCATCGGCAGCCGTGGCTTGGTTTTCCAGAGCCCCCTCCTCCTTCCCAGGGCTGCCGTGGACGTGTGCCACCTCCAACTCAGGGGACGTGTCCCTTGACGGGCTCTGCTCTGCACGCTTGCCACGGTAGCCGCTCTCCTGCTTGGCTTGTTCCCCGTTCCGGTGAGGGATGGTCGCCTCTGAAGCCCGGTAGCCTGGACGGGTCTCCTTGTAGCCCCCCATCCTGGGGTAGTTCCTGGCAGGGGGCATCCTGCCAGCGCTGGCAGAGCTGCGGCTGTTGTAGGACCGTGGGGGAGCCGAGGGGCTCTTGGCACCCTGGTGCCTCGGGGGCTTGGGGGGCCTCTCATTGGACCAGTTGGGGTCTCGCTGAGGAGGACTGCCAAACCTGAGGGAGAAAAATTCAACAATTCACTAGAAAGAAACCCCTGGGTGGGAGAAATCACTGTGCCAGGGAACACCTCCCCAGCACGCCCATCTAGAAACCCCACAAACATGGCCCCAAGTGACAGAGCTTTCCCTCTTCGGAGCTCCAGACCCGGCCCCTCTCCCCGTGACAATCCAGGCCCTGGTGTGGCGCTGGGGCTCACCGTGGTTTGCGCATCCTGCGGGGTTTGATGTCGTCGGGGTTGTGGGCTGAGCGGATGTCGTACCCGTACAGAGCGATCAGCTCCTGCCTGGTCTTGGGGGCCTGCTCATCCTCACGGAACTTGTCGTGCTCCCAGCGCCCCTCGTCCTTCCACAGCTTCCGCTGACGGCCCTTTGGCCTGGAGAAGGGACACAGGGAGGAGCCAGGGGCTGTAAGGCCGAGATGTGGCAGCTTCCAGCAGTTCCACACGCAGAGCCTGAGCATTCCTGAGGCAGGGAATGCACAAAAGGCAGCATCCTTCCTTCCTCCTGCTCCTCCTGCCCAGCAGCTGCTGGTGACCCACTGCTATTTGGGAAAAGCAGCTCCGAGAGTCACTGCTGCCTGGCACGAGGCTTTTTTTGTGTCTCTCCTCCAAAACAAAGAACTGAAGTGTCCTGGCAGGACACGGAGCAGGTAACAGAAGCACAGACCTTCCCAGTGCATCCCACTAAAGCAAGGAACCCTGCTGCCAGAGGCTGGCCTGGAAGCTGGCCTGTCCCTCCCAGAGCCCCAGGGGGACACTGACATACCTGACCTCCTCCTCCTGCGTCTGCCCTCGGAGGTCGTGCTCAAAGAAGAGCCCCTTGCGGGGGATGTACGCCGGGTTCTTCCGATCCTCATCATCGTCCAGGTGCTTGGGAACCTTCTTCCCAACTTTCTTCTCCACAGGCTCGGTGCTCTCCTGTCAGAACCAGAGAGCTCTCACCACTGCAGCAGTCCTGCTGCCAGCCCCCAGCCTGGAGCCGTGGGACACCCACCTGCCCGTCCCCGCTCTGCCGCTCGCCCGTCACCGCTCCCTTGGGATCCGCCTTCTCATTCCCCTTCTCCCCTCTGGCCACCGACTCGCAGGAATCGTTGCTGTCCTGCTTCAGCTCCACCTTGGAGCTTTCTTCCTCGCTGTAATCCTCTTCCTCTGCCTGGGAGACACCCAGTGACTCAAATGTGCTCCATTAGCAACAGGTCTGCCAGCAATCTCCCCAAATCTGTAGTCAGATCCAGCAATAGATTGCCCAGGACTTCTCCCAAATCTGGAGTTAGATCCGGCAACAGATTACTCAGAAATTCCCTCAGTTCTGGAGTTAAATCCCTGTTCCAGATGTTAGACATGACTCTTCCAAAGCAATTAGCTCCTAAAATTCTTCCTATCCCTGTATTTTCAAAGGAAAGAAACCTCTCCCAAGAGAGGGAGGCTCCAACAGGCTTTCTGGAATGATGCTGGGATCAGCTGCCCCACAAAGATGTGGCGTCCCACCACTCCAAAAAGGCTCCTCCAGACAGGGAAGACTGGTGATCTTAGGCCCTTCCTTCCACACTGAGGGCCTGGATCCAACCAGGGCCATGTTTCCAAATTCCCTGGAGTTCCTCAGCTGACTCACTCTGCTCAGGAGCATGACCTGGTTTCACCCCCAGGAGCCTCCGGAGGCTGGAGCTGAACTAAAAATAGCTCGGGGTGATTAACCAAACCCTGCTCCATTTTCCTCTTTCAACACAGCCTTTGCACATCGGCTGCTCCCGGTGTTTACGCCGGGGAAGCCCAGGCTGGGCATTATTTTTAGGTACAGGAACAGAGTCATCCTGGCACGGCAGTGATGCAACAACCCCGCTGCCACCAGGAGCCTCCACGCAGGATTCCAGGCTGGAAGAGCTCTGGGAGCTGCCCTGTCACCTCTGCAGCCTGCGGCGCTCCTTCCTTGTTAATAGCATAGATTAACTCCCAAACTGAGAGTAATTCCCAATAAACAGCTTGGATTTTCTCTGCCTGGTGGTTTGGATGTTCTCTAGCCACTGTTTCCCTCAAGATTCCCAAAACAGAGAAGCATTTTCCTTAGAAAGTCTTCACTATAATCCTTAGAGACCAGAACTTCTCTAAACTCCCTGTAAATTTCAAACTTTAGAGCTCTGAACTAAAAATCCAGGGGAACCTGCAGCCCCCAGGCATGGGTGGGATTCCCTCAGCATCCCCCAACTCCCAAAGTGCATCTTCCCTCCGGCTGCTGCCTCAGAACAGAGCGAAGCTCCTGGGATGCTCCTAACCATCACTTTGCTTTTTAATTCCAACTAATTAAAACCCAACAAGCATCCCACACTCCTCCCACGCCCTTCTTGGCCATGGCAAATCCAGTTCCCAGTGTGAGGAGCCAGAAGGGTTTTCCCTTGCACACACTGGCCCTACACCCTCCCCAGCAGCACAGCAACACTGGTCCCAGTGCCAGGGGCTGGGGGAGGCCATTTCCTCAGGAGACAGAGGGGTCAGTGGAAGAGATCCAAGGACACAAAGTGGGTTTGTGCTGAAATCCCATGAGAATCAGTGGCTCAGCAGGACAGACACGGCCCTTACCTCCGAGTCCTCGGCGCTTTCATAGTCAGAGAGCACGGCTGTGGGGAGGGAAAGGAGCTGGGGTCAGGGCAGGGCTGCACAAGGCTCCTCTGCCTTGGGACCAAACCCCTTCCAAAGGGAATCTGGATGCCAGCACCACCCCAATGGCACAGCCAGCTCAGGAGGGAGCAGGAGAGTTTGGGACACTGTCCCTGTGCCCCACGTTTGCCTGCTGTTACAAGTGAATATTTGGCATAGCAACAACGATGGGATGGTTGGAAAAGCTGTTTTGTCTGGTTTTTACTTTTTTTGCATGCAAACAACCCTGCCCAAGAGCCATCACTCACCATCTCCTTCAATGCCATCCTCACTTTCCTGCAGAGAGAGAAGAGAGGAGTGTTAGAGAAGGGGAGGGCAGCAGCCAGGTGCCAGCAACGTGGAATCATGGATTCATAAAGCCATAGAATAATTGAATTGTTTAGGTTGGAAAAGATCTTTAAGATCAAGTCCAACTTTCAACCAGCACCAGCCTCATGTCACCACTAAACCACGTCCCCAAAAACCACATCCACATTTTTTGTACACTTCAGGGATGGGGATTCCACCCCTCCATGGGCAGCCTGTGCCAGTGCCTGACCACCCCTTCCATAAAAATTTTCCCTCAAAACCTATTTTCTTAGTCAAAACATACTTTCTTAGTATCCACTATCCTAATACCTTTTCCTAACAGCTACTCTTTTATCCTAATGTCCATTTTCCTAATGCCCAGCACCCCATGATCCCAGACACGATGGCAGCAAGGCCTGGCCCTGACCCTACTGCATCCACCCTTGGAAGTTCAGCTCCAGTGACCAAGAAGAAACAAATTCCAGGCTCCCAGAGCCTTTCTCCAAGAATGTGCTACAGTGGGGGAATACGGAGAGCAAAGCACAGCCTGTCAGTGCTGGGGGTCTCCAGGGAACAGCGACAGAGAGAAGGGAGCCAGGGTCCCTCCCCTGCCAACTGAGAGCCAGGAAAAGGGCAAGAACAGGGAATAACAAAGAGAGGCTGAGCAGGACCCAGCTCAGGGAAGGGGCTGGAGGAAGCAAACAGCTCAGAGCAGGAAAAGCCCTCAGTAAAACTGCTGCTCGGAGAAGCTGTGGCTGCCCCATCCTTGGAAGTGTCCAGGGCCAGGTTGGACAGGGCTTGGATTAAACTGGGATGGTGGAAAGCATCCCTGCCCATGGTAGAAGGTGGAACTGGATGAGCTTTAAGGTTCCTTTCAAACCAAACCATTGCATAATTCCAGCATAAAGACAGAGATCGACCCAACTGTACAGGAAAAACAACCCCAGAGCACAAACAACCTGACCAAGGTGACAAGATAAACCCAAAACCACCACAGAAAAACACACAGAGAGTCAGGGGCAGCTGGAAATAACCAGCCCTGGAACCCAAAACAGGAAAGAGCTGGAAATAACCACCATTAGAACCCAAACCAGGAGGGAATTGCACCTGGATGCAAACTGCAAGAACAGAACTGCACGGCAGGGTGAGACAGCAGCACCCACCCCCACCTGCCCTTGGTGCAGGGACCCCAGGAGCAGGGACAGGAGCTCAGACGGGGGAGATCCAGCCACAGGGCACAGGGAGCCACAGCAAAGCCCCTTGCCTGGTCCTGGTGGCCGCCGTGCCCACCCCACCTGAGGCTGCCCCACCCCAGCTCCCCCACACACACTACGGGGGGGTTCAGCCCCGTTCCCTTGGCTGGTGCCCCCTCAGCTCTCCCCCGCCCGCTCTATCCCCACTGTCCCCACACCCCGCAGGTCCTAACATCAGTCTCCCACCTTCCCTCACGCCTCTCCGACACCAGAGCCCCCCAAACCTCCCACTCCTCCCCAAGGCGCTCCTCAGACACCAGAACCCCTCTCTCAGCCCCCTCCCTGCCCTGGGTCCCCAGTGTCCAACCCCCCGCCTCACCCCCGGGCCCTCAGACACCAGAACATCCCTCAGCCCCCTCCCACCTTTCCCCAGGGCCCCCAGCCTCCCCCCGATTCCCGCAGACGCCAGAACACACCGCGCAGACCCCTCCCTCCCCAGGGTCCTCCGTGTCCCCAAGCTCCCCGACTTCCCCCCGGACACACTCAGACACCAGAGCCCCCCGAGCCCCCCCAGCCCCTCCCCTCGGCCCCTCACTCACACACTCCGATTCGGCCGCGCTCTTCCCCCCCGCCCCACCGGCGCTCTCGGTCCCGCGGCCCCGCGGCCCAGCACCGAGGGCCCCCGCGGCGCCGCGCGGCGGGCGGTGCGGCAGGCGGGGCGAGCCGGACCGAGAGCGGGAGCGAGATCCTGAACCCGAACGGGAGCGGGCGGAGCGGGGAGAGCCGGGCGCGGAGCCAGC
>VZUI01094717.1:0-27038 GCA_013401135.1 Cettia cetti
CATCCATCCATCCATCCATCCATCCATCCATCCATCCATCCATCCATCCATCCATCCATCCATCCATCCATCCATCCCAGAGCAGAACCAGTCCTACCATGAAGCACATAGAAACATAAGAAATAATTTCCATATTGTATGCTTTGCCACCTTCTCTGCTCCAGAGGGGTCAGAATTCAGCACAGACACAGAACTGCACCTCCTTATCACAGAGAAAAGAGATGAAAGAGTCTCAAAAAATAATTTTTCAGCTGAACACATTCATTAGACATGATTTCTCCCACACAAAGAACAGGATGCTGGAATGGAAATAGCTTAGCCCATTTTATAAATTGGCATGAATGAAGGTAAACAGCAGGTGTTATACAGGCTTCAGTCATGCTGTTTGTGTGCATCACTTACTCTATGATGATATAATTTCATCACAGTTGATTAACTAATTTTGTTAGCATCTAGAGTAGTCATCTATCAAGAACTTGAGGTCTCCAATTATTTCTTTGCCAAAGTTATGACCTACTTATACATCATCCAATTACCTAACAGTGACAATAAAAATCACACCTTGTAGTTAAACAGCAGGAGTAGAAGTCAGGAAATTGAAATTTTCCCCCAGCTCTGTTACTCACTTGCTGTTTGTGGCCAGCTCAGGCCACAGTTTTTTCATATCCACTAATCTGGGAATTCCTATTTTAGACAATCAAGATCTCTATCTGACTTCAAGAGAAAATATAAATACTCAGCAAATCAATATCTCAGTGCCTCCAAGTGAGCTCCTGATGCAGCATCCCATGCATTAAATGCACCCCAGCAGCCACTCAACTTCATTTCTTACATGGAGTCAAAAAAAGAGATCATATTTTGGCTTGGGGCTGGGCCACTTAACAGCCCTGAGGCCAGAGGAGCAGCAAAACAAAAAAAGCAAACATCTCCAGGTGCATCTGTAGGGTGAGGTAGCCCAGTGTGCTGCCTTGTGGAATGGGGGGGGAGAAGAGGTCTGCAAAACAGGGACAGTGCATGCTTCTACCTCACACAGGCTGTGACAGATCTGAGAGTACAAACAGATTTTAGTTCCTTTATGGAAAAAGTGCTGCATAACTCTCCATTCTTGTGCTGTTCTCTCATGCAGCACAGCAAGTTTTTACCGCTTGTTTTCAGTCCTGTAGTCTGGTTAAAAGGAAATACTGTTCCACTACAGACAGAATGTGCTCTGGGCAGCTGAGCTAAAAGCAGAATTTCGTGCTGAAGCTGGAACAAGGTGAATCCTTTACACCATGGCACCTACTCATGGTATAATGTGCAAGCATGAAAAATGAAATCAGTTGAGTTCTGCACAAAGCTTTTGTGTGTGTCTGTGTCTGATGTGCTCTGTGAATCTTTTGTCACAGCTCAAAGTGCTGTCCTCAGAGAGGGGCAATTTTTTCCTTTCCCTGAACTGTGTTTTATGGTTTTATCCTAATTTTACAACCAGTCTGTGACAGCTGGTCACACAGTGTGTCTGGGTTGAATAAAGCCCAGGGACCCTTTGCCAAACTTCTACTCAATGTGCTGAGCTTAATGAAATGTGTCAGCTCCACTGTGAATCGTGCATTCATGGAACTGAATGAATCTGAGTTTTCAAGGAAAACTTAAGGGATACATAACTGCACACAGCAAATTGGGAGGGGTGGAGAGAGGAGAGAAATCCCACAGAAACACTTAGCAGCTCTACTAATAGCCAAATAGATCCTGATAGCTGGAATTTAATCAACCTGTTTGAATAAAGATTTAGAAGTACTAGCCACTGCTGAGGCCTCAGGAGATACCAAGTGTTGTTTCAGGGGCTGAGTTAAAATGCTATGTCCCAGTGGTCAAGGTTATGGTACAGATCTGCCACAGACATTCAGCACAATTGCAAGAAAGTCAGATAATTTTGGGGCCTTCCTTTCCCATTTATAGAACAGGAACAAAAGTGCTTCATTCTGACTAGGGTTGCTTCTCTGCTCTGTTGAGGTTTTCAGACTGGCAGGACACTGACCACTCCCGACACATAAGAGTGTCTAGTCAGTACTTGAAGCTATTTTTATATTTGGGAGAGGACAGACATCTGAGAGTTGCAAGGTACACAAAGCAAAGTGCACGATGCAAATTGGATTGCACTCTGGTGAACACAAAATATGCTAATTTTGACAGAAAAGGAGGACTTCAAAAGGTTTAAGAATTTCCTGCAACATTCAATATGTGAAAGTCATAGTGCCATTTAATTTCTCATTCTTGTAGTTTCCTGCTAGAAATCAATATATCAGTAAAAAAATTAATGTTTTGATTCTCTGCTGGAAGGAAAAGGAAACAGAAGTGTTCAGCATCCCTGAAAATCATGCATGGTCTCAGAATTTTGCTGCCCTAAGAGATTCACAGGGGAAATGGGGAAATTGTCCCTGTTACCTGCTGTAAAAGAGTTGCTCAGTTTTCATTTTCCTCAATTTTTCCAGTTAATTGTCAACTAAACTGCCTCAAGACCAGACTTAGTTGTGTCATACTAACACTGCTACAAAGTGGCAAGATCTGTAGGAAGGCACCTGATGGCCAAGGCTGGGCCCTGCTGCAATTTGGTGTCAAAGTCAGTCTGATATTTCTGCATTAGACAAGAAGTTATCTGACCTTGACACATCAAGGAAAACAGCAAACACACTTGCACAAACATAGTAAAACAGGAGGACAGATGTCAAAATGTGGATGTCCTTTGGGGTAGAGTTAAAAGTCAAAGACAGGACTCCTGGATGTGTTAACTCTGCTTTCAAAGTGTTCCAACTCTCACTAGCAGCTTTTACCTTAGAAGTGCTTTACTAAAGAATTTAGCCTTAAAATATCTTTTTAGATATTTTATTTTACATTAAGGGAAACAGAAGATTAAATGACTCCTGCAAACTTTACGCTTGTGTTGGGATCAGATATAAACCCCAGCTATCTTTGCTCCACTCCTTGGCTTTAGCCCAAGGCCATATTTTTTCACCTCTTAAAACAAGTCCTGCCGACATGTGCTCAAGAAGAGAAACTTCCTCTGCAACTAAGAGCCTTCAGGCTGTAATCATAGCTCTGAACTCTGCCAACCTGCCACATGCACTAACAATGAAAAAAACCAAAAAAATCCACAGCCTTTTGAGAAGACACTCTCAAAAGTAGCCCAGTTCCCACCACGCTGCCTCCAGCCACCTTCTTTTTGCACCTGAACCAACTGCACCATCCTCCTTGTCCCTGAACTCTCCTTCTCCTTCCACATCTGTTGCCTGCAAATCTTCCTGTCATCACCTCCTTTTTTTAAATTCCAAGATCTGGATTGCATCCCCATTCCTTCAGGCCTTGATCTCTTCTGGCCATGGGGAACAGTAAACTCCACTTCTTCCATGAAGCCTTATCAGTTGCCCATGGCACTGACCTTACCAGGTGCAGTGTGTAATTTTCCACCTGCTCCACATGGAAGGGTGAGATGAGGGCCAGTCCCACCCTGATCAGAGCGACTGCACCCAGAATATGAGATCCCACATGTAACAGGATGGAGGCTAGCACAGAGCAACTGGGGTCCAGGCTAGCACCCACAGCCCTCTGATTTCACCAGTAGGTCTTTGAAAAAAGACAAGTCTTGCTTGCAATGTATTGCCTATATCCCATTGATTCTGGGATCCAGTTCAAAATAATCCTTTTGGATTTTCTACTTCTCTCTCTTTCATTGCTCCCTCTATTCCCTAATGATCTTCATCATGACACAAATGCACTGCTGGTGCAAGGCCTTTCAATTGTACAGAAAGCCACAGGGTCTTCCTCTTCTGCTCTGGGGATGAGCTTTTGAATACTTAAATATATTCCGAGTATTTTTAACCAAAGCTTTGTGCAATTACTAGCATCTATTCTCACTATCCTGCATGTTATTCTGGAGATGGTTTGGGAGTAAGACTGATTCTAGGCCATGGCAGTGCACTCTGTGTTAAGCCTAATGAAAGCAGGGTTTACCCAAGAGAAAGGATTAATTTAAGTGTCCTGTATCTCAGCTATAGCAATAGTTTTAATTCATATGTTTGTAGACAAGCCAACCTGTTCAGTTCTAATGACCTGTGCAAAAAACACATTTTTCAAACAAATTCTCTGTAGGATACTTTTCTTTAACATCTCTGGCAAGAAGGATCTGAGGTGTTTTAGTTATGAATCTTATAACTTGCTCTGGAAGTACACTTAATGATGGTTGGGTTCTGAGTTTGTAGAAGGGTTTTTAATTACTAAGAGAAGAAAAAAAGAAGTCAAAGCTCAGCCAGCTGCCAGAGCTTCCAGAGGACTGACTACATTCACAAATCTTGTAATCTTTTTATGTTCATTATGAGGATACTACAAAAAAAAAAAAAAAAAAAAAAGGACAATCAGATTTTGGCCAACAAATTAAATGCTTATTCAAAGATTAATTCACATCATCTGTACTCCATTAAATGTTCTCCTCTGCCAGGGAATATAATGCAATATTTTCAGGGGGAATAGTTGCTGCTGTTGCCAAGAGCTTGCAGTTTACTGGCTCTTGAAGCACTGACATGGGAGTCACTGGGCTATGGGCACAGCTAGAGCAGATCATGGAGCAATATTCAGTATGAAACATATGGAGCAAATCTGCTTCGTTCTGGTGTTAAAAGGTACTGATTATGACCCTGAGAAGCAGCCAAGTGACAAGGGGGAAGCAAACCCATGAACCAATAAAAGTTTATCTTTCATTGTATCATGAATGAACAATTTGTCACAGCTAGGTTTGGGCTTCCCCTCCCTCAGTTACAAATACATCAAGATTTCATTTTAAAATCACAATATATGGCTGAGAGGAGTGGGACTTAATTTCAGTACATCTATTCTGGAACCTCCTAAGAGGGCAAACCTTCCGAGAATAAATGCATAGTCCTATTAAAGGCAGATTCCCTGAATAATAATTTTTAAACCAGCTTTCCTAATCAATATGTGATTTCTTTCAGAACACAGAGTGCCACAATGCGGTTCTCCTATCCTGCCTGTTTATACATTTACTAAACATGAAGATTTTACCTTTTGTTTCACAACAACGAAGGCCAGCTCTGCAGTGTTGGCTAGACGTTAGATGGGTTCATGTACAACAGTGAAATTCATGAGAGCCATTATGCAGTGCAGAACTGCCTATGTTAGCCAATAGGAAATCATAAATACTTAATTTTTGTCCCTTTAGGAGCTGTTACTACTGGATTTAAATTGCTACAAAGACAATTATACAACGCAAAGGTGTTTGCATATTTTATTGGATTTGGTTTCTGATCCCTTTTCTGGGCAAACCTTCTAGAGCCACAGTAGCAATAATTATCCCCAAATAGTCCTTAATTATAAAAAACCCCGTTTTCGTTATGTTTTTTTCTTTTGCATCTGGGGATTCTAATATAGTGAACACAAAAATCTCAGAGAGGTAAGATTTTTGAGTAAAAGCTCGCATCTAAACGACGAAGATGGCACTGCAAAAGCAAACACAGTGAGTACATCTAGGAGAAGGGGCAAATTTCCAGCCACTGAACTGATCTTGAGAATTCAACTGATAATATGAAAGCTGACTCATACTACACCTCTGATTTAGGTAGGCAGTTCTTGTTTGTGGAACACTTGGTTCTTTCCAGGTGTTCTATTGCATCTGTGTGGTTGAAAGGGGTGAATTTACAGCCATTACAGAATTTGCCTGCAGTTTTTTTTTTTTTTTATTCTGCAGTATTTACAATAAACAAATCACCATGTAATCTAGATGCCACAGTACCACATAATGTACCCCCTCATTTGATTTGTCTGAGGTACAAATCAAAAACAATTTATGTCTTTCTATTGACTTCCCTGGGTAGGTCCTGGAAAGGACCCTGCTTGCATTTGGCTTCCTGTGTAAGACAGATGCTTAGACGTGGCCATTTCAAATGGCTTAAGAGCAGAACTAAGTAACAGGAAGTTGTTTTTTCCTGTAAACATCTAGGGTACCTAGCCCAGATTTTAGATACAAAAGTAAATTTAATTCCCAAAACAGTTTTGTGTAAACTGTTACTTTCTGCCTGATCCATGAAGATTTAATCTCTGCTCCCCGCTATAATGCACACTGCCTGTTTTTCCCACTGGCCTCTCAGAAGTAAGATAAATGTAACTGGTCTGTTTAATGAGCTGCTATTATTCCTACTATGATGCCCAATAAAAATTAGGATTTATTTTCCTGAACTCTTTCCTTCAGGAAATGTCAGCCAAACATAACCCTGCAAAAGCAAACACCATGTTTGCCTTGGCTTCTTGAACATGCCATGTTCCCAGAACGAGGGCAGAACAAAATATTGGGGCCTAGATGCATTGCCTGGCTTGCAAATTGGGCACTGACTAAAGCTGGTTTGCAGATACTGGAAGCCAAACCTGTATTCTGGGGTTTGCCAAGTCTGGTGCTTTTCCTCCACTTTCCTAAACCCATGGTAGCCACATCAATATATGTATTTGAGAAAAGTCTGATTGCATTTAAGGTGTTATGCAAATATCCTCTGTTATGTCCTACTACAATACCTGTATTGAATAACATCTTGTAAAGGTTTTGCAGACACCAGCATTTTTGGATTAATTACCAATCAAAAACCAACCATTTTCCTGTGTTACTGTACATTAATAGAACCAATTAGCAGAGTCTAGTTGTCAGGCAGCACCAAAAATAAGGTATTGCACCAGGTTTCTGGAAAACTGCTTGGACACCCTGCTCTCTGGCTTTGGCCCATGTACTGTTAGAAAGAGGACACCCATATGTCTTCAAATTCCACTGATGGAATAGGTTCATACTGTAAATTACTCCAACTTAAATTGTGATTTTATTTTCTGCATTAAAAATTCCAGAAAATGATTCATCGTCTTGTCACTGTATTTTGACATGAATACAACTCCTCCACAATCAGTGGAGCCAGACCAAAGTGGGGTGCTAAAACAGGCTTTCAGGCAACTCTCTTTTTTCTAAGTCCGTCTCTAACCAGTTTCTACTTTCACTAAGAGGACAAGACTGAACAAGAAAATTTTTCCATTCCAGGATGTTTATTATCAAAAATCTCACAATCCATGCATGGATTCCTTGAGATTGAACTGAACCCACACGCAAACCTAAGCTAAGCACAAACAGGACATGAAGGTTAGCCAAGTGTCCCTACCCCAAGATCTTCAGATGTGAATGCAGACTGAAAATGGGAATGAGTTTAAGAATTGTGTCCCCAGCCAGCTTTCTCAAGGGACAAAACAACTTTGGAATTTGATCCTCAAATAAATAATTTTGGCTCAGTTTTCAGTCATATCTGTCAAAGCTCCCCATTCCTACAAATGCAGGAGCTGTCAAAATAGGGACACAGTTTCTAATTTCAGGATATACAAGCATAACCCTCTAATCCCTCTGTTTATCCCCATCTTGATTGGAATAGAAAAGTAGAAATGGATGTGATACCAAAATGGATACAATTTCACACCCTTTTCCAAGGGACTCTGTTAGTCTTGCCCCTCATTAGTCTTTGTCTATGGGCCATCATTAGAGTCCCTCCTCCAAGGTGATGTCTGCAGAATCTTTCAGTAATTTACATTGCCTTTACAGATGCTGTGATTTAGAGTTCCTGAAAGCCACATGAACTGTGCACTTCAAAAAGATCAAAATCAGGTCCAGGTGTCACGCTCTTACTTGGTGCTTTCTGAGTCAATGACCTGACATCTCCGCACATCTCAGTGTTAGACCAGAGAACTTTCAGCAGAATTACTCCTTCCAAACAGGAGAAATCACCAGTGTTGTGATATCAGACTGCATTTACCATATGCCACATTTAAATGAAGAAGTTTTCCTTGGCACAGCATTGAACTGAAACATGCTGGGCCTTTGGAAGGAAAAGAGAAAGAGAGGGAGAGAGAGAGAGAAAGAAAGAGAGGGGAAAACAACCTTATCCCTCTAACAAGTTACCTTACAAGCAACCAGCTTCTGGGGTCCTGGTAGACTGGAACCTCTTCTAGGGCAGAGAAGGGGATGCTGAGACCTGCATGTGAAATGCAGTCCATGACATGGCAATGCTGTTTATCATTCATATTCTACTCCTGTATGGTTAATAAAACCCACAGACACTAAAGTTGCACTTTATCAGCATGTTTCTCTTCCTGCACGTGACCGTCATCAAAGAGCTCTGCCAGCAGCTAAAGCAATGAGCAGGGAAAAACTACTAATCATCCCAGGCTCTGTAGTTTTCTCTTAAGCAGCTTTGACAGACTTGTTGAACAGAAAAGGGAGCCCTGAAACTTTCAAGATGAAAGCAGAAATACAAGCAAAACTGACAAACTTCATTTGAGTTAACACCTCTAATAAATATTGTGACCAGAAATACTTATCCATAAATGCAAGCATGAGAATAAATAAATAACTGAAAGACATTGCTCCTGGACTGTAATCCCAGCTGTGCCACTGATTTTTTCAGTGATTTCATTTGGGGTATTTAACGCCTGGTTACACCACCTTTCCTACTGGTAAATGAACACGAGGATATTGACTTTCCTGGGTGAGGCTAAGCTAAGTGTATGTGTTCTGACATCTGTTCCCAAGGCAAGTACTATAGTTGTGTAAAATAATCAATATGTTATCCACATGTTAATTCCTGTCTCCATTTTGCTAGTGCCAGCAATTCTGCTATTTATTTTAATTTAGAAACTTCATACTCTTTTTCCATGAATGCTCAAACTATACTACACCTCGTGGGAAGCTGCTTCTAATAAACATCTGTAAATCCATCTCATTCTTGATTTAAATCCTTACATCACAACAATTCTGCGACCCTAAAACATGACAATAATGAGGCAAGCTCATAAGATGACACCTCCTTGTGTTGTGCCAAAACCAGCTGTGACTGCACTGCAATGAAATCACGAACAGGAGGTGACTGAAGCAGCACTGTTCCACACATGTGTGAGTCAGTGTGTTTCTGTACAAAACCATCAGGAGAAAGCAGCCTCAGACAGAGTGAGCTGAGGGCAAGTTTGAGACAAACCAGAGGAAGTTTTCCACACAACAAAACCTGTGGAGCTTGTGACCATATGAGCTCAAAACGGGATTAAACACTTTCACAGGGTCACAGGCTATTAAAATCTCCAGCTCAGAAATGGGATAACCTGCCAGTCAGTGTTCTGTCAGGGGATAGACCACTGAACACATGCTCTGCTCCCTGATCCCTTCCTTCCAGCCCTCCTTACCAGTCATTTTCAGAGAAAACCTCAGTTTAGACAAACCTGTGCTCTCATGCAGTAGCATACCCTTACATTTTTAGGTAAGCTAGTAAGAAGTGCTTTTTGGAAAAGATTACCCCTTCTGGCATGGTATACTGCTTCTAGAACTGCAGCAGCTTTCTGGGAGCTCAGTACCCCTGCAAGCTGTTTATGTTCCCGTGTTTCTTGTCCCCAGTTACTTGCTAATACATTTTATTTAACATGCACTTTATAGGGAGCAGGACATTTCTTCAGTCCTGTTTATTGAATGCTCAGGATGACTCTGTGTAAATATTAGCCATTAAGGTGAGCCCCTGTGGTGCAAACACGCTCAGGCCCAACCTCCAGCCCCCTCAATAATCCATCACCCCAGGTTAGCTGATATGATAAAAAACATAAATAGAAACTACTTGTTCTGAGCAATAGCTCAATTGGTTTATTAAACCAATAAACATCCATAACTTCAGAGAAAAAACACTGCTTTTCCTAATTTATCAAACAAGACTCTGTATCTATTTTTTTTCTCCCTCTTCTTAAACAAGTTCAGTTTGTAAAGATTGAAGGAAAACAAGACGTCCTTTCAAATCCCTCCTTTGGATCAAACCTCATTGGGTTTTGATGTCAATGGTGCATAGAAAGCTGACCACTGCCAGCACAAGTATTTGGCAGCCAGGCTGTTACATAATACAATCCTGTCTTTCACAGGAGACAGATCTCTGTGCTACTCAATGTGCTAAAATTTAACCCACTACTTTGCTCCATCCAGCCAAAACAACCTTGTACATTTTTCCATAGCACTAAACGATGGCTATTAAAAAAAAAAAAAAAAAAAGGAAAGCTTCTCCTTGAAAAATAAAATTCTCAGGAATACTAAAACTACATATAGGTATTTATTTAAGGAAGTACACATTTCCCTTTCCCCACCTCTGACCGAAATCTGTGCTGAGAAGGGAGTTGTTTATCCCAAAAAGCAAGAAGGGTATTTGAGAAGCTTGTACACCTACTACAAGAAATATACTAACAAAAATAAAAGAAGTGTGTTACTCTCAAACTGTGTCACTGCCTCACATAAATGTTTGGATTCAGAAATCTGGAAACATAAAATGTTTTCCAAGGCTGTTTACAGTAAGTTTGAGTTTTCAGCTCCCATGAGTAGGAAGAAAATGTCTAACTTCAACTTTTTTTCCAGAACAGTTTTTTAGCTGTTCCTGTGTACCCCGTGATGCTAACAAAGAACAGTATCAGCTTTGAGTGGTGTAAATCAGGGGCACTTTTAGTCCCATTCATAGTTTCTGCCAACAAACTGACACAGCAATTTACAGTGCCAGATGCTGACAGGTGATATTCCCTCTGAACTCAAGTTTTAAAAAACAAATTATCTTTTCTGAGCCCCAGTATAAAACAGCCCGTATAATATCACCCAGCCATCCCTGGACCAGCACCAATATCTTGTGTTCAGCTCATGAATACCCTCCAGCAACAGTGATATTAGCAAATCTGGGAAAGAGAAATCCCAGTTTTGGGACTTACTGGAACTGGAAGAAAGGCCTTCAGGATTTGTTTCACCGAGAATGAAATGGAAAGAGCCCAGGAGGACCAGATTTTCACAGTCAGTTTACAGTCACCAAAAAAGATTACCCAATGGGATTCTCTCAGGGAGCTGGAGAAATACTTTGGGGATCCAAATCCATGCTCAAGCACAGAGTTAAGGAGAACTGTGGAGCAGAGCAGAGGGAAGAGAGGTGAACTCCACCCCACCCTGAGGAAATGAAGTGTGATGTGACCAGATGGCATTCTACTCCATGGGCAGTGCCAGGCAGACAAAATCCTTCCCTTGGAAGCCCTGGTGAAAGCTGCTGCTGGAAGAAGAGTTTAGAGTCATAGGCATGCCTTTATGGAGTGTGGACACAGGTAGCCACAGACATCTGACACACAGCACATATTACATAATGTCTGTAATTGATGGCATCACCTGTCCTGGGCTCCTACAACAGCATTGAGTGATCCTGAAGAAGGGAAGATGTCCACTGAGGCATTTAAGGTAACTTCTATCCATAAGCCCCTCTGATAGCAAATTCAATGTAGGAATTATCCACTGAAGAAGGGTCTACAACCACTGAGAGCAGAAGACTCAGAGAAACCAGGGAGAACTCAGGAACTGAGCTCACCTCTGGGACCATACCAGTCTGAATGCCCTAGCTCAGAAGCTGGACAAGCAAAGCACCATCTCCTAGTGGAGATTGGCCAAGCTGGCCTCTGTCACTGGAGCATTCCCATTCAGAGGTTGTGCTACCACAGTGTCCAGCAAAATCCTCCTCAGTGCAGCCAGGAGATCATCTCTTGGTGATCCTCCAAACTCCAGTTGAGCCCAGTATGTTTTTAATTGAGCTGTGTGCTTCATGAGTGGCCATTTTATTGTACACAGGGAAGAGCACAACAGGGGAGAAAGTAGGTGGGAAGTGTTATTTATTTAGCTTTAGGGAAATTTAGTTTGCTTACGATTTTATCTTTTGTTTCCCTGAATCAGGAATCAATTAGCCCACATTACTCTCTTTGTTTAGATGTTGTGTGTTATGCTTTTTTGGTCAGGAAGTGGCCTAGAGCAATAAACAAACACTTATGCCTTCGAGGGTGATGGAAAACCTAGAGATAAAAGCAGCCAAATGAGAGACAGATCAGCCCCAGGCTCGTGGACTGGTATCACGCATGTCCAAACCCTTCAATACTCCCCTTTTGCACACCACAGTCCCCTCCACCGAGGTCCCAAATGACAGATCCTACTCACAGCACATTCCCAAGGCCTTGTTCTGCAAAGGCTGCCAATGCAGGATTTGGGGGAAGGGCTGAGTCCCTCTCAGCTCCGGGAAATGAGCGGCACCCGTGAGCCCCAACCCTGGCTCTTCCTCCAGCCTGCCCAATCCCTTCGAGGGATGATACAGCAAAAACCTGGCTCCCACCAAGTGTTGTTACAGCCAGAGAGCTCAGAGGTTTCTCTTGGCTCGCTGGCTGACTTGTGTAACCAGGGTGAGGTGGTGTGGGGAGCACGAAGGACGAGAGGCCAGATCTGCAGGGCTACGGGGAATGGAGGGGAGCTTAGCTGCATTTTACTGGCTGTGAGAAACATGATTAATAGTTTGGAGTCACTATGGCTGTACATGGACAAGAGCTGGGTTGTGCAGAAACAGTGACTATACTGAGAGACCTGTGGAACACCTCTGTGGGCAAGGGTGTGAGGAAAGCTTGAACCAGCAGCCCCTGTGCAGGTTCCATTTCTCTTCCTACTTCACTGAAAAGCAGTAGGTTTCTTCCCCATCTTCAATGTTTTCTTTTGGTTTAAAGTTCAACTCATTGCACAGATCCCCAGTGGGGCCTTATTAACATTTAGAATAACCAGCTTCAATGCCACCAGTATGTGATTCCCTGATATTCATGGGCAAGAACCAAATTGCTTTGATTTTTTAACAAGTAGGCATTTAAGTGGCTCAATAGAGAAAGGCAGTACTTGCTCAGAAAAAGAACAGTGTTCTCTTATGACATGACCATTCTAAAAACCACACTGCCTGCCAGAATTTGCCTGCTGAAGCCAGAATAGTTATTGTCTTTTGATTATTACAAGTTTGCTTCATGGTCTCTCTTTGCAAATGACAGGTATTGAACAGTAATTTTATGAAAGTCCCTCAGTGCAAATAATACAGCAGAAACATAATTGCTTGTCATTCATGCTTGGAAATTATTAAACTTCCATCATCAGAGTAAGTCTTTATGACTACACATCTAAATGGGGAACTTTTTCAACTGCTCACAATATTTTTCCATGCAAACACTACAGGCTACATGCATCAGTCAAGGTTAAAGCATGCTGAAGAGTATTCAAAAGCTTTGGTGCCTAAGTCACTCAAAATCACTTGATGAAGTATTTTAAATCTCACTGAAGTCTAACCTCTTTCAAACTCCCCTTTTTTCCCTCTTAATATCATATTACTCTCTACTTCAGCCTGCAGACATGTTAGGCCTGAATTTTAAGTCATATCAAGAACAACTCTGACCAACTTACAAACATCTATGACCACATATGTGGGTTATTTGCATGTACAATATTGTTTGTTGGCGAAACTTACCAACTTCTAGAAACTTCAGCCCACCAACACAGTCTTCACTTACCCATAAAATAGAAAATACTGGTTTGGACTACATTTAAAAACCACATGACACCCTTGGTACTCACATCTTAAATTGGCTTCCTTGCCCTTGCCTGCAACCACATGAGAGTTTAAACTCAAGACATTAATTTAAACTCTCTGTATTCCCTATGGTTTGGGAAGAGCTGAACAATGCAATCCACAGGTATGTTAGCTGAGCATGAAGGTACCATGTAAGCAGTCATGTTCTTACTACTTCTTGGTACTTGTTTTTCAGATAAACAAGCAGATAGAAATGACCAGACAAGAGCATTTTTAAACTACTGTTCCATTAAATCATTCCAATAATGCAAAAGCACCTTAATTAACCACTGATTCATTCTTTGCATCCTTGAATTTGGACTCCTTTTCTAAACATGTCCCCTTACAATTATTAGATATGCCATTCTTTGCAGATAGGATGTTCAACTGTTCAATTTATCAAATAAAGATAAATTCATATCCCAGAAGGTCTACCCAGAGACAGCCTTTGGGTCTAGCAGCTCCCTCAGAAGTTAGAAACCAGGTTTCAGCTGGTCCACAGGTACCATAATTTATGAGCCACTAGTTAAATGTACCTCAGGGCTAGGAAAACCTGCAAAATCATCCTTCTCCTAATCTTTTCTCTAATGAAACTGTTTTATTTAGTCCTAGTTTTGTGGGGAGAAAAAAAAATCACATCTAAAAAAAGGTTAGCAATCAGGGCTTCAGGCTGGAAGCAGATTTGACCCCCACACAAGCAGACATTTCTGCTGAAATCTTCAGTGAAAAGACTGGTAAAACTTTCAGTTTGACCAATATATCAATATATGAGGGATCAAAGCAAGATCGTTGGAGCTTAAGTGATTTGTTGCTAGAGCTCAAGCTGGAAGCTCAGTTTCTTTGAGCTTGACAGCCTCTAGAGACTGAGCAAAGATCTCTGCACTGCACACTCAGCACATGGAAACATTCTCCAATGCCCTGCACTGGGGAGTGAAGGGGGCCCAGGATCAGCCCCTCTTGCCCACACAGAGAATCCCCTGCTCCACCCTAAGAGAGAAAAAGATGTCTCAATAATTCATGAGTGCTAAAAATAAACTCAAAATTAAATAAACAGTTTATCAGGTTGGGACATTTTGTGCTGCAACAGACATTATCTCTTTTTTTTTTTTTTAACCTTCATTTGGCAGAGCAGCTAATTTCCCAACATGGCCCAGGCACCCTGGCTTACTTCAGAGACAATGTAAACAAGCCAAGTTTTTCAGATTTGCAAATTAGCTACTGCACACGTACATGTAGCATTTGCAGAACAATTTCCCAACACGTACATTTGTACCAAGAGCCTTAATATCCCTGTGGTGCAGAGTGATTTATATCTGAGGCGTGTGTGCCTGATTCATGTTGCCCGCCCAAAGAGGCTGTGTTGTACACTATATATCAATTGTCAGGCTTGTTTTCTTTTAATTTTCTCTATTAAAAAATTAAAGAAAATGAATCAGGAAATAAAAAAATACAATTTGCTGGTCTCACGGATTTTTCACAGTGATTTGAATAAATCAAATCACTATTATAAAAGAGCCAAGATCAAGAATAACTATTGCATTAGAGAACATTGCTCTGGATCTGAGGCAACTAACAGAATAGCCTTGGGTCTTGACTCTTTCCTTTGAATACAAGCTATACAAGAGCAGCTTCAAGAAATTAGCTCAGGTAGGGAATTCTCTTCCTGAAAATATATTAAGGACTAACATTTTCATATCACAGCTGGATATTTACAGCTTTATAAAAGCACCACAGTGAGCCACACTGTCTCTGGTCCTTGCATGGGACAAGCACAGCTGGAAAAGGAAGACACAAGGAGATGGCAGCACTGTACATCTTGTTCAAAACTAAAGGTGATCACAATTCTTCTGCTGAGGGATGTTAAAGCAAGGGCTCTGCCTACATGGGATGTTCTAAATCAACTCATGTGCACGTACAAACAAGCATTGCATGTTCTCATAAAGAACATTTAGACACTCCTGTGTTTTGGGAAAGCTTGGATGAAAAACCACATGGCTCAGGTCCACTTCCCACTGCAGCCAAGTGCCCAGTCCTGATCTCATTGAAAACAATGGCAAAACTCCTGGAGAACAATCCAGGTCATAACTAGCGAACTGTTTATCATTTTTCTCACTACGTAAACTCTTATTTTTACTATTATACCTGACTAGACTCTCCAAGTTGTGGGTTTTTTTCCCACCCTGATCTCACTTGAATGATGTCAGACAGGGAGGTAAGGAGAAAAAAAACAGAAATGTGGTAAATGACAAAGCTGGAACCAGCACATCCAAGAAATAAATATAATAAGTAGATACAGTGCCAAGGCTGGATACAGCAGCTGCGGAAAAATGGGAAATGTAAAACTTTCTTGGCAAGGGTACATGGATTCATCCAGCTGAAAGAGGCATATTCTGGCCCACACCATTTAAAGCAATAATCAATATCTCCCTTGAGAAAATACAGATGTTTGTAATTTTTTTGATTTCTTTTTTGACTGCTCAAATTAAATAACCTTGTTGTCTTGAAAAATTCCTCTAGGACTTGATATTGCAAATGTTACTTCTGTACAAACTGCAAACTGCTGATTCAAACCAAGCACACAATTACATACAGGACAGTTTTGAAATGCATTCTAATAATAAAAATGTACTTGAAGAATAACTGATGTTAATGAATTAAAAATTCATTCAGGCTAGATAAGATGGAATTAATAATAACAATAATAAAGAGACTGCAATCAGATCTTTTTCTTGTCTACAAGTGTCCTCCTCTTCATCATCTGTTTCAGAATTTTCTTTGTATAAATGATACTCATGACTACTGAAAAAATATTTTAATTTTCTCATTTTAATTTAGCTGATACTTCAGTAACATAATTGTCTTTTAATTAGATATTACTGATTTACAGGAGTGCAAGTTGCTGAAGAGTACAGTCATCACATTCTTAGAGAGGCTTACTGAATTTGGCACCAAGTCCTGGCAACTCGCATGATCTCAGCCAGAGAAATACTTTAACTGAAAAGACCCAATTCTCCTCTGCTTTATTTACATAAAGCATATGGTAACTGTCAACTTCAGCCTTTCTGATTTTCACATCTTTTTGGGGATATGGACATCTGTATGCTGGGAAAATAATTCAATGTTCATATGAAAAAACTTCAGTGCTCAAATACATTTTATTACACAAGTTTTCAGTTTTCATATTTAATCTTTCTCTACATTAACCAGAAGCCTGATTTGATTGTTCTTGTCCTTTTTCCTTTCTGGCTTACAAGTGCCGTAGCTTCAGTCAGCCTTCTGGCTGAAAGTCAGCCTTTAGCTTTTGTCTAGCTCTAGGGAAGATGATGAATTGGGAGAATTTTAAATACTTCTTCATAGAAGGGCCCAAGAGTCAGCACTCAATCTGTCAAGCTCAGAACTGAGCCCCAAGGCAGTTGCTGGGGACAAGTGTCAAATCTACTGTCAATCTGCTGGAAACACTCCTGGCTTTGTTGAACGCTGACAATCCATACTAGCAAAAATCCAGTCCAGTATTTCAAAAATGTCCATCATTAACCTAGAACCCTTAGAGAAGGGGTAACCTCTGAGTCCCTTCCACCTTCCACAGATCAGAGCACAATCATCAAGAATAACAACATGTCTCTTCCTGTATGGGATCATCACCCAACACTGAAAGCACACACTCTTCTACAAATAGATTCGAGTCCTTTCTTCGAAGGGGCCCTTAGCAGGGTGAGGTCTGAGGGAATTATCCAGGTAGTTTATAAGAGCTTTGTGTAACCTTCTTTAGATATTCCATGTTCTCTTTTACTTGCAGAAAACAGCTTCTTAACAACAGCAAGACAGGAGGATGCAGGTGAGCAGAGGTGGGTTTTGACACCACCTTTCATTATCTGCTTCAAGCAGGTTTCAGTGTTTAACCTTTTTTTACCTGAACAGTTCTCTGTCAAGTCCTCAGTGACCTCCTTGTTAAAAAATTCTGGGGTTTAATTGATCACAGAGTTAAAAGCTTTTCAAAATTTCTCACATAAATCTACCTGTGTTTAAGTTCCCGGTGTAAGTCTTTGCATACATCACCTATGTCTCTCTCAGGTATTGCCTTCTCCTGGCTTAGGTTTTTTTCCAGTCTCAGTTATTCATGTCTCAGTTTTCCTCCTAAGCCTTGTAGGGTATTAAAATTGGCAATTTAGATGTACTGTAAAAATAACACTTCTTCCTGCTAAGAGGACACATGGTTTATTGTTTTCTAAGCTCTGCTGTGTCAGCTCCTCCAACTAGCAATTATAAAATTGAAGCCGCCAAGGTTGGTAAAAGTCACTTTTTTACTAGCCTCTAATTATCTACCAGTAGATCTGGGTCCATCCTTCAGTGCCATTGAACACAAATATGGTATTGGCTAGGACTAGCAGAAAAGTTATGATTTCATTTTTAAGGAGTCTTGTGAATAGAAATGGAGAAAGAGCTGGATAACACAAGGAAAGCAATTAAAAACCAAATGCAAACTTTTTGTAGTGCCAGAACCCATTCCCTTCAATTCTTTTCACTCCACATGTCATCCATTATATCTTACCAACTCAATCTCCATGCATGCTGCAATGTCCCGCTGGTGTAAGTCCTCTGAATTGAGAGTGGAACTACATCCACTCCTTCTTTCATCTGTAAAAGTGCAATCAGTGAGTTTCAGACTGTTTTCCTAACAACATCTCCCAAAATATACCACACTAACCTGAAAACTGATGTCTGTTCTCTCTGAAGAACACAGACAGTTCAGGGGGTGTGGTTGCTCACATGACAGGTAACAGATCTGTGTGACTCCCAGGCAATGCAAGCAGTTTACAAAGGCTCAGTGGAAATAATTTACTTGGGAAAGATCCATTCATTACTAACTAGACTATCCACAGAAGGCTCATGTCACAGGGTAAATAGTTGTGTGTTAAAAGAGTGCCTTGGGCAGAATGTCATGTGTGTTTTTCCTGTTCCTCATCTTCCCTGAGTATGCACTTGGACACCATTAAAGATGGGGTATTAAGCTGGAGGCTCTTTGGCATGTTCTCAGCACAGTTACTTTTATGACTTTTAAAATTAGGATGATATTCTGAAGTATATCAAGTGCTGAGACAGCACAGAGAAATCTGCAGGCACACTGGTTTGTACCAAGGATCTGTGTGAGAACAGGCATGGGAGGTCCTTCCTGGTTCCAATTTCCTCCCAACCTGATAGAGAGTGGTTTTAAAACAGGACAAATGGGATTACCTGGATATCATCACATAAGGGAACAACTCCAAATTCAGCACAAAAATGCAGCAGTTTCATTTACCTCCGGCATGTTTACTCAACCAAGGCTAGGAAACCCTATCTAAGAAACCAGAATGGCAGAACAGGGCCCCTCTGCACAAACAGGCTGACAAGCTTTGTTAGGAGCTTGAATTGGATGTACTTTCCCCTGGTTTTCCTCCACTGAGGAGAATCAGAAAGTAGGCAAAAAGCAAAAGCCTCACAGAGTCTGTCCCAGCACCCTGTCCATCTCTGTACATGTTCTCATTTTCTTTAAGGGCCATTTCTGTCCCTTACCTGCAGCAACACCCCATGTTGTTAATGGCTCTGTCACCTTAGGAAAAGAGGGAATAACCCAAAATCTTTTGAAGTTGATGCAAAGCCTTGTAAAGAGACTTTGAACAAAGTCCTTAGCCACCTTCAATCAGTTCTTATTGAGTTATGCCACACTGGTGGACCACTGTGGAGCATTCATTCATGGATTTAAGACCTTCAAATCATAATTCAGGAGTTAAAATTAAGTATTAAAAACCCTACTATTCAAGTAGATAGTGAATTGCCATAGAATCATGGAATGGTTTGGGTGGTCAAGGACTTTACAGATCATCTAATTCCAACCCCCCTGATATGGGCAGAGATGTCTTTCACTAGATCAAGTTACTCAGGGGCCCATCTAACCCGGCTTTGAACACTTCCAGGGATTTGGCACCTATAGATTCTCTGGGTAACCTGTGCCAGTGCTTCACTGTCCTTTCAGTAATGAATTACTTGCTAACGCTTAATCTAAACTTACCCTCTTTCAGTTTAAAACCATTTCCCCTTCTCCTCTCATTATCTATCCATATAAAAAAGTCTCTCTCCCTCCTTTTTATAAGCTTCTTTAAGATACTGACAGACCACAATGAGGTCTCCTTGGAGTTTTCTCCAGGCTGAACAAGCTGAGCTCTCTCAGCTTCACAGGAGAGGTGACCAAGCCCTCTGAGCAACTTTGTGGACCCTTCTGGATCTGCTCCATCAGGTCCATGTCCTTCTCATGTTGTATGGGTTCCAGAGCTGGACACCCCAGGCAGGGTCTCACCAGGGTGGGGTAGAGGGGTAGAATCACCTCCCTCTCCCTGCTGGCCAGGCTGCTCCTGAGACAGCCCAGGATGTTCATGGTCTTCTGGGCTGTGAGTGCGCTGTGGTAATGGGTAAATTAGGGTATGTTGCTTCAAAGGTCAGGGCAGAGTTTTCAAAACTGTGTTTTAATAATTTGGATAAATTCACATGAAACAATGGTTTCTCAGTATAGTGAGAACTCAGTCATTTAACACACAGGGTTTTCTGTTATAAGGAATAACTAGTAACTGTTAGGACCATTTTTTTTCCTATGGACTCAAGACACGCAGTTTGGGTCCAATTCCAAACAATCCCCAAATTCAGGGAGCTTGGATCTAAAATTTGATTTCAATTCAACCCCTTCTTTTTTATTATTTCTTAAATTTTGGCCTATCTTTAAGCATTAGTAGGGCCAGAATAACTATTTCCAGGATCCAATTCAAAAGGAAGCCCTCAAGCTGCTAAGAAAGGGGTTTGCCATTAAATTACATCCTCATCTTCCAAATTTACTGCTGAATAAAATCTGGACAGCTGTTAGCAGCTTTTTCAGAGTCTTGATTTGTAGAGTTACAAACTGAACAACATGTAGCTTGTACATGACTGTTATATCTGAATGCTTGTCAGACACAGTTCTTATTCAACACTGTTAGCCATCAAAAACTAGAGAGAGATCTTCCTTCCTCAGCATGAGGAAATTTGTTTTGCTTTTCTGAATTTGTTGCATCAAAAAACCTGGCCAGCAATTGCAGAAACTAAACTCTCCAAGGATGGTGAAAATCATCTCCTTATTACTTCGTAATTATCGTAAAGTTTTGGAAGAAAATGACCAGAGTCCACTGTCCACAGTTCATCCTGGCTGACAGAGCTGGCAGGTGATCCAGCACCAAGAACAAAAGAGTAGGAAATTATTTGGAAACATCTTAAATCTGGAAGACAATCCTTTGAAACTGCAAAGGAGCCTCTGATTAAGTGATCACTCGGAGTATTTGTGATTGATTCAGAATAGAAGAAATGGAACAAAAAACCAACTCATTTGGGACATGGAGCTGAACTGAACTCAGAGTAGGGAATTATCCTCATCCTGAAGGTGCCTTAGCAAGGCTGGAGCTGTGAGGGCAAAGGGGAATAGGAAAGCCAAATAAATAAAAGTTCCACTTTTGAAAGATACACAGGGGATTTAATCTTACTTTTTTAATTACTTCCAGTTTGTACACTTGCTTCTGTGGATTAAGGTCTTAGAACCTCTGATCAGTACAACTTCACAGGGGTTCACATTACTCACATCCCACAGTAACCTACTGAGAGCAGTATGTAGGTCTCTTGGAGCTGAACTTAAAATTGTTTCAAGACCTTGATTCTAGAAAAGGCCTTGATCGTATCCTGCAGTTCACAGAGGAGGCAAAAAGTCTTCCCTTCCTCTCCACTCCTGGATGAGTTACGCCTTTGCTTTCCATTTCCTCTATTTCAGGTGACAGGAACAGCAACTTGTAAAGCAAGGGACAGCGTAAGTAATAATCTGGAATCTCCATCTCAGTTCCAGAGGCTGGGATAGGATGCACAACATCCTTAGGAACATTAGGAACCAGACATTCATGCATACACAGCAGCACATACTACACTATCTCATTTAAAGAAATGTTCACACTTCTTTGCAAACAATTTAGGCATCTTATTAAATGAATTTAAATTGTTCCTAAGTTATGAATAAACTGAGAGTAACTTAAGACTCTCAGAAATCTCTGCTGAAAATAAAACCTAATTTCTGTACCTAACTTACTTTCCTACATCAGTAATAACCAAACCAGGGTTTAAAATGCCATTTCCCCTAAAGGATTAAGAGTTTTTTTTAAAAACAGGGAAATAAATTTTAGAAATCCATCATTTCAGAATTTAATTGGCTAGTGTCTTTCCATGACAAAGTAGAAACACATTCATGACATGACATGCATTTATCTTTAAACCACTCACTTACAGTCAGTGCCATGGAATATGGATCTCATTGAGCGGGGTGGAAAAACAACCCAAGTATCTTTTGGAAAGAATAATTTCGTTGCAATTAAAAGTTTTCAAAAAGGCCTGAAATCTGATGATTTCCGAGCAACAGGGCACTAAAGCATTTTCCTCCAGGGAACTAGCTTTTGTTTAGGGACATTCCAGGAAAACAGTCTGGACAGATATATTTTGTTGGCTGTAGCTTTTTTGCAGACTTGGTTCTGAATGCCATTAATTAACTGAAGAGGCCCCAAAAGAGAGCCTATTCCACATGAAAGCAGCAGCACACCAGAACACTCAGAGCTCCATGATGAAACTGCTTTTCTGTCCTGTTCTGTTTTGCACCTTCCATATCCACCAAATTTCACTGCTGTACAGGACAAGAGATCTTTCCTAATGAAATCAAACCTTGCATTTTGCTCTATTTTTGCTCCCTACTCAACCACACTGAGTCAACCACCTCACTGTAGGCTTTGGTAACCACATCCATCATAGGAGCTTCCTTCTACTCACAGCATTTGTTTCTCAGAGGTTGTCTGCAAGGGAAAGCAAGCAGTGTCTCAGACTTGTTTTAAACCTAAGTGACCCTTCCAGAGAACATTCTAAACTTTCTGCACCTCACTATTGAAAAGGGTCCTGGAGGCTGCAGCATCATTTATTGCTTTTCAGTATAACCAAACCAAAATACCAGGACTAAAGCTAAGAAGTTTCTTCTTTGCAGCCAAAGTTACTATACACAAGATGCTTATGCTGCTTACCTCCTCTATAGTTTTACATTTCCTTCTCTATTCCTTTGGAACTCTAAGCACACAGCAATCAGTTCACAAACTCACAGATGCAGATTACCAGTTCAAAGGGGACACCCCAGAAACAAAAGCAAAAACTCCCAACAACTAAAAAAGGAATACCCATACTGTTGGTCACAACCAAACCTGACTACCCTTTCAAAATACAAGTATCTTACTTCAAAATATGTTAGTGAGCTGATGCTAACACATCAGTAGCTGATTGATGGGCTGCATCTGCTCCAGCAGACCAAGAGCAAGTTTGCAAACACCAGTGTGCACCAGATTCCTGCTTTCCCCAGGCTGTGTTTTGTTTCACATGGTGGTGGTTTCTCTCTGACCAGGCAGCACAATGGGCTTTCTGTACAGCCAATGCACTCAGTTTTTCTGGAAATCACCATGACTCCAAGAATTTTGGGGGGGAAAAAAGAGCAACAGCTGAAATCCAGATGATTTGAGTATTTTGCTAACAAAGAAAGATTGTTGGAGGCTAAATGAGACTGATGCTTCCTAGAAAGAGCCCTGAACAAATAAGTACTGCATGGTTGAGTGCTAGATTAAGGCCCAAATGAGGATTTCTGCAAAGATCATAAATCAAACCTCGCAGTGGAAGGAGTTCATAGAAAAGCAAAGCATATGTGCAATTTCTGCCTAAGTGTTCTGTTATTTCCCTTCTAAGATAAGGGGTTTCTGGTTTAAGGGATAGAGTAAAATTTTGAGCTAGCCTTAAGACCTTGCCAGCTTTATGAAAGGCAGTGAACAGGAAAATGAGGAATAACATCTTAGATTCACCCCTTTCTATTGGCTGCAGCCACTTCTTAGTCATAGTCTGCATCCCCATCCTCCACTTGCTCTGGGCAGTCCAGATGAATTCCACCAGTGCACATCTGCCTGAATTTCATGCATCTAACACCAATATCAACCCTGAATGCACAGCCATGTGAGAGGGGTGCATGTCTGATCTGGAACAGCTTGAAATCCACACATGAGTTCTCCACAGCAGAGGCACATGCCTGGTGTTAGGGGATGATGTAACAAGAGGCTGTAGCCTAAGGTTGCACCCAGGGAACATGCATTAGGCTTCACCCACAAGTACATTTCTTGGCAGTCTGGGCATAACAATTAAAGTTAAAAGATTTCATCAGCCATCCTTTTTTTCCTAGGTGAGAGAAGCTTTGAGCCCAGGAGCAAGAGTTCCCAGTCTAAAGAGTTCCATCTTCTGTTTCTTAGAGAACAGTATGTAAATAAAGCTAAAGGTGAAAAGGGAAATATATATGTGTTTGTGTGTGTACATATATACATAAGGTTATAGATGTAAATATATAGATATATGAGGTGTTTGCATGGGTTTTTTAAACAAGATTTTATTACACAAACCCAGCACCACAGTCTTTACATTAGACTTCAGTCTCCCAAATCACAGGCCTCTGATGCAAAGTGAACATGAAATGTCCCTTAGCTCTAGCAGTCCCAGTTTCTCCCCATTAGGTTTCCAGACTCAAGAAAGCATGTTTGTCCCACATACTTCAACAGATATCCTTTCCAGCTGCCAGAGAAAAGTGCTGGGACCAGGTACCTGTGCAGTCCCAGTGAATACTGACTTCAGACACACACTTGCAAGCTTTCTGTAGTGTTCACCATGAGCTTTCTGTTATGTTCATTCATAAATAAGTGGGAGACTTTTTTCCTCCAAAAGTCAGGACATTTTTATCCTGAGGTGGCAAAGTTGCTTCTGTGAATCAAACCTGGTCACCTGGTACATAAACAGAAGAAATGGGTCCCATGAACCCTTTTCTCAGGAGGCTGTGTGCAGGGGATGCCTGGACAGAGAATGCCTCCCCAGAACCTTATGGAAAATCAAGATTTTGGGAACGTCCTCCAGCCAGATCTTCCTTCCATTCATGAACTCCAAAAGAGATCCTGTGTCCTCTCTCCCTATACCACATCAGTGAAAGCATTTGTCCTTAGCTGATGACCTTTTCACAGGGCCCCCTCATTCCCTGGCAACTGAAATCCAGCTGCAAACATGCCACAGCCCCTGCTGAGGGAAGGGGTTTATGAGCACAGACACAGCCCTGTAACATGGTAATCCATTGCCAAGCCAACCCAGGATATGGGCACAGCTCACCCGACTTCCAGACAAAGTTCTCCTGGATGGAGTGATCAAACTGCTATGGAAAAATTGCAGCTCCTTGTTTTGGGGCTCTAACTGCTACACTAGAGCCTTGAACTGACCAGTTTATAAAATGAGGAACACACTGTCACTGTCCATCCACAAAAACTGGGCTCAAAGAACTTTCCTAGTGACCAGGAAGACCTTTGGGGGTGGGAACTGGCATAGGCTCCAGCCCAATAAGGTGCTACTCAGCTACTCAGCTGCTTTCATAAGGACACCCTCCTGTATCAACTGCACCCCTTGGCCTAGTTTTGTCTCACAACATACTTCTGCTTCTCTGCCTAACACAAATTCTTCCCCAGAGAATCACTACCTTGTGTCTTGAAGCAGAGATCTAAGGAGATGCCGAGAAAGAAAACTGAAAAATGGAAGACTGTATGACATACTTATTCACAAAGTAGCCAAATTAACCTTTCCTGTCCGAAGGAGCACAGGTCCTTGCTTGAAACACCATAATTTGTTCCACATGTCAGAAAAGTAAACAGACATAAAAATAGGTAAAACTCATATGCTTTAAGACAAGACTTTGAAAATCCATTCATAGAGCCCCTATAGGGTGAGTTCAATTGGGTCTCTTTTTTTGTTTTGTTTTCTCCAAATAGCCACATATGTGGCTGCAACATTTCTGTGGAGACAAATACATCTTAATTTTAGTTACTGGAGTCCTCTCAAAAATGTGCCTATAAATCCTCGGGGAGTGAGGAGTCACAATGGAAAGACTGATGGATACGCAGCACTGCCGTGGCTCGCACGGTTCAATTGCCATGAACGCTCCTTTGTGGCCTCAGCGTGGCTGTGTGTCACCAGCCCCTAAATATATATTTTGAACTGTCATGTCCAATATAGTGGGCCCTGGTGGATAATTAAAGACAGCAGAAAAAAAATAGAGAAGCATGGAAATACAATGTGAAAAGACTCACTTTTTAAACAAGAGAATAGGAGCTGTTCTTGAACATGGTGCCTGGTGCCCAGTATATTCCACTGGCTTTGAGGAAATAAAGGACTTAGTAACACAGCCTTTATAAGCTTGCTTAGTTGTACATTCTGAATGAAGAATCAAGAGTACTTGGAGGCTCTCCTTGCTCCTTTCCCTTTGTGTTCTCAAGACAAGAATATTCTCCAGCAATGCAATTTCCAGCTGACCTATCCTGAGGCCAAATGGAAACAAAAGAGAGAGATTAATGGCCAAGGAAACTTTGAAGAGAACAATAGCACAATCTTGGGATGAACTAGAACACATGAAATGTAATAATCTTGGAGGGGGAAGGCAGTTCTCAAAGAGAAAACTTTTCCACGGCTTATTTAAAAATGAGTGTAAAATGAAAACGTGCCTGACTGTTTTATTTAAAATCTGCTGGCTATAAACAGTGATTTTGAAATAACATGAGTCAATATTATTTTTCTTAAAATGTGACATGAGGTCTAAAAGCCAAGTTCTCTTCTGGGTGAGGCTGATACCAGCACGATCAAAAGCAGAATTCATATTGATTGCATTTGGCACCTAGTGGTGCTCACACATGAGACACAGGCAAGAAGAAAAACTCCATGAATGAATGGGTTTGATCTGAAAACAGTAACTGGTTGTTCCAAGAGGAAATGTGCTTTTATTATCAGTACAGGATGACTCCGAGGTAAATAAATCATTTGTATTGCGACTGAAATATTACTCCATTATACATCATGGATGTGTGAAACTTTTCCACTTTTTTTTTTTTTGTTTCATTTTGATGGTTTTTTTCCAGTTTGTTAAGTAGGTCTCCAAGGACCTATGAACTAGTAACTAGAGGTTAAAAAAAGCAAAACAAAAATAACCCAGGCAGTATTCATATTATACAGAAATCTGTCCAAGCCAAAATAAAACACTCAAAAAACTCCATAACTAATCAGCTTAAATTGTCTTTCAGTCTCTGCCTTCCATTTCCTTACCCAAAATTCAGTGTCACAAACAATCTCTGCAGAAAGGCAATCTTTTCAGAAGGCAACCAAAATCTAAGCTCAGGCTACCCAAGAAATCAAACATTTTCAAGAGTCTGGCTGGCATGCACAGCTTTCTGTGGCATTGCATCCTAATGGCAGATCACTTGGTGTCACTGAATCATTTATGACACATACCTTCTCTGGCATCTCTCACAAGAACTCATGTGGCTTCTCTGACACCTTTTCAGAGATGCCACAGGCTTGTCTGTCTTTCTTTCTTTCTTTCTTTCTTTCTTTCTTTCTTTCTTTCTTTCTTTCTTTCTTTCTTTCTTTCTTTCTTTCTTTCTT
>VZUI01094722.1:0-18921 GCA_013401135.1 Cettia cetti
GCTGCCATTCTTGATTGGCTTGGCCTCCACCAGCGCTGGGTCCACCTGGAGCCTCCAGGGATTGCCTCTGCCAGGCCCGGGGGAAGCATTTACAGCTTCTCACAGAAGCCACCCCTGTAGCCCCACTGCTACCAAAACCTACCCCTGCAAATCCAACAAAGCGTTTAACAACTTTTGAAGGTCTTTTTCCCCATGTGCACATCCAACATTCCTGTTTTCCCTCTTTGTCCATAACATACACTCAAGACTATGCAGCTCCTCAGAATGATTCATTGTTCACAGTGGTAATACCAATTGTATTGATCCATGTGGATGCACATTAAATTGTGAGGAAGACCCTCAGTTAGTGTAAAACAGGGCAGTTACCACAAAGCTGCTGTAGTTACAATAATTGTTACCAGCTGGGGATGTGCTCCCAAATTTGCCCAATGTTTTCAGAAGACTGATTCTTGGAAATGTGCAGATCTTCCCACATACCAGATGATTATGTCTGGAGTGTAAGGCTGCTTCTGCTACTGCTGTGGACAGGAGTGAATGATATAGTTTAATCAGCTAGGCATGAAAATCCAAGATGTTCTGCTGAATGAACTTGTGCAGCCACAGACTCTGGGTTCTGGCCCTTTTCACTCAATTCTTGTATCTGCCTCTGTTGTAGAGTCCCCTCTGTAACATAAGTGCTTTAAAATTTAACACAGGTTTCAAATCATGCAGAATTTGGTGCTCTTGCTTGAGAAATAAATGTTAAAGACAGGGCAGGGAATCAGCCCTCCCTTGTTTTCCCTGATTTCATGGAAATACAGGAGGGTATCTTAAGCTCCACTGACGTCCAATTCAGTGAATATGCCTGAGAGTCTGGTGCTAATCCAGACTTGACCTAGTGAGGAAATGTTATGGAATGTGATGGAAAAATTCAAAATACAGAGGGAAAAGTGGATTTAGGTCAGTCATGTTTTTTGTTGATCAAAATTCTTGGCTACTTTTTTATGTCCCTGGAATGTAAGTAATTCAATTGGTGTTGTTTAGAAGTGAAATGAAACCCAGCTCCTCTAAAATCAATAAAATTTCATAGGAGGTGAGGACTGAGGAGGCTTAAGAAGTGTTTAGGGTTTGTTGTGGACTTTTTTGCCTTCCTTCTCCTCCTCACATGCTGACAGCATGCCTGAACAAGGCTGTACTAGATGTTTTCACTCTTCCTGGTCACCAGCATTGACAGTGTCACCTGCTCTGTGCCAAGGATTATCCTCTTCAAAGCCATTGCTATCAGTGTGAAAGAGAAAAATTCTGTCTTTACAATGCTTTTAATATTTTAAAAACTACTTAAATGTGTAAAATTTCTTTGCTCTGCATGGTTTTCAATAAGCATGAAGGTAAAAAGGGAACAAGAACAGGCTCTGTTCCTCCTCTGAACACTGTGTGGCAGAAGCACTGCAAACCAGCCTTTGAGGAATGACATTTGATTAGGTTGGGAAGAAAAAACTGCTCTGGCCAGTGTCTGCTTTGCCCAGCAATTCCAGTATCCCTTAAAACATTAAAATTTATGAAAAACATAAACCAATACAGAAATAATAACAGCGCTGCAAAGGAAGGACCTGAATAGAGGAGAAGGGGTTTTCAGTAAGGTGTTACTTTAGTGTAATCAGATGTGGAAAAGATCTGATTATAAATTATATAAATTATAAATCGTTCTTTCTATGCTTTCTGTACAACTGGTTGTTCATCAACAGATATTGGTAAAGCCTTATAATTATTTAAAATATAATAATATTTCATAATAATACTTTTTAAAAATAATGCTACAATCTATTTCCAAGACTGTTCCCTGGAATTAATCTTTTGCTAGGCTAAGGAGCTTCCTTTCTTTTAAATGAAAAAGGAAAGATTTACATTAAAATCATTACCTGTTTGACAAATGTACCAGAGCTACTTCTACTTTGCTAAAGCTACTTCTGTGAGGACTGCTCACAGAAATACATCTTGTACATTTGTGATTTGTGTGTTGTAAATACAAGTGAAGCTGCTGCTCAGGTTTATATTCCTTCAAGCAGTGCTTAAAATTGGAATAATATATTTTTGAGATCTGACAACTGCTGTTTTACACTCCACTGACACCTTTCTCTGTGTATTTGTACTCTTCATGGCAAGCAGGCTGGCACAACAGTGGCAGGTGTTTCTATGATGAAATAAATCTGTCTTTAGTTCTTGTTACATGTTCTGCTTGCTGAGCTTGTTGAGATTTTGAAATTAAAGAGACACATGTGGTTGTATCCTTGTAATCACTAATTTTTCAGTAGTGTCTCTGCTCCATAATCCAATCAAATGCACCTTTTTATTTCACATGCTGGTTTAGAGGTTCATTCTCCAGTTGTTTATTCTCCAATTTATGATGAATGGTTAGTAAAGAACAGCTTAAAGGTGGGGGTATTAATTTAAACATCAGCATAATTCCCCCTGTTGCATTTTGTAGCATGAAGCTAAAGACAAAAATTCCTGTATTTGAGTCAGACACTGCTGGAAACTGAAAATATATGATGGTAACTTTGTTCATGCTCCTTCCAGATGTGTTTTTACAGTTTGTTTTCCAGAAGGTTTGTTGTCAGAGTGAGTGGAAACTGCTGCTGAGTATTTGCAGAAAACATTAGTTATTTTGAACTTTTACCTGTAGTAGAATAGTGAAGTAGTTTTCTGGCCAGGTTTGCAGTCTCCTTTTGAATGGATTTTATATCTTAGCACTTCTGAATACATTGTTCTGCTTTAGAGAGGGAAAAATCAGATATGGAATATCAGGAGTTATTTCCCAAAGTTATTCAGCAGGCCTGACTGATCTCAGAGGGAGACCAGATTTACTAAGATGTGAAAAAAAAACCAAAACCCTAGTGTTCTGTTAAATAAAATATCCTTTACATTTTTTTCTGTGGAATTTTCACTAGAAAGAGATTAGTAACATCTAATCCCTCTATATGTTTACATATTTTTGATTCCTGAATTGCTAATATTTAAGATTGCCTTGAACTGTGAATATCTACTGACCATTCCAAAAAGGAACTTTTTTTTAATTTTTTTTTTTTAATTGGAGTTTCAAACAAATCTGTGCATGTTTACATGAAGCTAGCATGAATTTTGGAGGCAGAAACCCCTTGTAATTATCCAGCTAGGTATCCCTTCTTTTTTCAGCAAGTGTGGCTGAAGTAGACACTCCAGATGAGATTTGAACTTTGTGGAAACACCCATCAGCCTGCATTTTGTGCTGCTGCAATTGGTTTAAGCCCAGCTTTGTTGCCAGCACAGCACAGGGGTGGCTGCTGTGTGAGCATCCCCCTCACAGTCACTGCAGGTGCTGCACAGGGAAATAAAACACAGGGGCAAATCTTTCAATTGCAGCAAACAAATCCCCTTTCAGGTCCATCACAGGATAACGTTGGAGGTCACATTTTGTCCAGACATAAAAACTTCTATTAAAAAAATAGAGAAGGACCCAATTAGTCAGACTGGAGCTGAAGTAGGGTAATTTCATGGGTCACAAAAATTACATGTATTTTACAGAGGCTTTCTGAAGAAGAACACTTGTGGTAGTCAGTAAAAGAGAAAAAGGGAAAGAAATCACAGTTACAAAAAAAAGTGACCTCTGAGTCACCTTGGCTCAGTTTCTGAGCTTATATCCACTGCAGATTTTAATTTTTTCCTCTCCCAAATAACAGTCCTTGCAGCACCATTTTCCTGGTTAATTTCTGTATTTTTCTTCTCTGTTCTTTATCCTAACACAGTCCCTTAGCTTTTCTCTCACAACTTTTCTCTCTTACCTGACTGAGCTGGGTTACTGAGTTCTCATCCCCTGAGCTGGCCCCCAAGGGCTGCCAAACATCACCCAGCCCTGCTGCTTTCTTCAGGCTGCATCAGAAGACATTGCATGATCAACCAGGGCTGGCTTTTCTTACCTTCTTAATTCTTAGAACAATCAGGTGGATAGATTTATTTCTCCTTGATATCAACAGAAAGGCTCCCAAATAAGGTGGATGAAACCTGTGGATTATCCCCTCTTACACTCAGCAGCTGCAGCAGCTGACTGTGTACAATAAGAAATAAAGTAGATTATTACTTTTGTTACAAGCATTTCTTCCCTTACTCGATGCCTTTTCTCCAGTATTTAAGCTTTCCCCACATCATGCAAGTTAAAAAAATGCTGCAGAATAAGCTTTGCAAAATTTAGACCAAATTGGCCCAAATTTTTAACATTTGTGTGACAGATGAGCCCAGATATCTCTCTTCTTATTACAATCAAGAAAGCTGGAATCAATTTTAGTGTTTTTTTTTTTTGTTTTTTTTTTTTTTTAAACCCCTTTTGGATGAATTATTAATAATGAAATGACTAATATCTAACTTACTAATAACCACCATGGAACAGCAGCTGCTGACCAGCACACCTTTTCCTGTCACATGGCATGGCCAGAGAGGAGCTGCAGAGTGGCTGAAATACAATTTTCAATCTTGCATGCTTTATTAACACAAGTAACTTCATAGACACAATCAATACAACAATCTGAAGAACTAACATATCAGTTGATCTTTTTGTTCAGACAACATTGAATGTAATTTGAAATATTTACAGGTGCCCTCTAGGAAATTTCTGTATCACTTTTGTATCAGGTGAAAAAGAAATGGACATCATCAGTTTCAGTGCTCAGGGGTACAGCTGCAATCCAGTCATGTAGCAGATATAGAGAAGCTGAAATATTCCCTATGCTGAAGCAGGTATATAGATATTAATAAGGCTGATCTTCACAGGGAAATAAAACAAATAGACAATTAATTGCAGCTACCTGGTACACATTATTAATGCTTTAACACAAAACATACTAAACAACTAATCTCAATGTAAAAGCTCAATTGCTTTCACCCTTAAGAAGGAAACATTTTATTGAAATGGTTCCCACTCTATTAGTCCCATTTTTTACTGTGCTGAGGTTGGATCCTCCAAGGAAGTTTTCAAACAAAAAGTTGGAGTTTGTTTTCATAGTTAGCCACAAGGGAGGGCACCAGAGCTCTCTTGCAGACTGCAACTGGTTTCTTTCACACCTAATTGCTTTTCCGTTTGCTCTTTACAGGGTTGCAAAGATTTTGTGAAGATATAGAAATGATGATTGGATTCCAGCCAAGTAAATTCTGGAGAGTCTGTTGGGCATTTGTGACCCCAACTATTTTAACAGTAAGCAAAAAAAAAAACCAAAAAAAAACAACAAACAACAACAAAAAAAAAAAAAACTCAGAAATTTTGTTGTTGTTTGTTAATTATTCATGATGTTTCTGGGGGCTGGTAGTTAGAACTTGGATGCAGATACTTAAAGAAAGACAGTGCATATGTTCTTTTGTGCAGTTGTGAGTGTTGTCAAATCTTCTTATTCCTGGAGGGGGAAGAAAAAGGTGCTGGATTAATTTAATAACTTCTTTTCAGTATTGTTAATTCACTAGTGAGGGCATTTTTTTCTGAAAGGGTATGTGGTCGAAACATTGTAAGTAATGATGTTTTTGGTGGAGAGGGAAGGTGAATCTACAGGAAAATTGTGGCCTTTTCCTGGCCATGCAAAATGCTGCTATGGCACGCCATTGCAGGGCAGCATAATGGATTATTGTATATTATATATATGTGTGTGTGTGTGTGTGTGTGTGTGTGTGTGTGTGTGTGTGTGTGATATTTATGTATGCACAGGGAAAAGAAAATACAAGATCCTCCTGTCTGCTAGGGGAAAAAAAAAAAACCCCTCCTTTTATTGGTACATGAGCTGATGTCAGAGGGATGCTTTGGGAAGGCAGAGGAGGAGCGGGAGCGCCCCGTCCCCAGGTGCGGGCCCCGGGAGGTGGCGCTGCTGACTGCGGCTGCGGGCAGGGAAAGGAAGGCGCCTGGAACGGGAAAACACCGCTCCTTTTCCTTTGGCGTTTTTTGTCATTCTTCCTATCCTTCTCCCCCTTTCCTTTCCTCCCCAACATCTCCCCTTAAATTCAGTTGGTATCTGCTTCACGTTTAGGTTTCCATTTAATCAAAAAATGTCACGTTCTCAATTTCACCATTGCTATGAAAGTTTTTTCAAGTCCAGGGGTCCAAATCCAATAATATATAAAAACATATAAGTTATTTTATAGATACATAAAAATATATCTCTCTCTAATTATTAGACAATATATATATTATATAATATACATCTTTATATCTAATAGAAAATGTATATTATATATACATTTTAATATTTAATTTATATATAATAAAAATTAACAAAAATAAAATACAAATAACTATATGTACATTTGCCATCCAGGTTTCTAACGCAGTGCCTCCTTTACATTTTAACCTAAGTGGAGGTACAATCTGCAATCACATATCATTATTTTGACACAAGAATGAAATAATTACTCCACTGATTTCAAAAGCTGTCAGCTTGATAAATCAGCACAAAACAATAGAGCCTTCTTCCACCACTATTTTCTGTTTGAGAGCATGTACCTCCACTTGGAAGTGCTCAAGCCTGAAGCACAGGTGCAGCAAGGTTCTGTATTTGTGTAGAGTTTTGAATGCTCATCATTTCATAGCAGGGCTAGAGAATTCCTACAAGGCACACAAGCACAGAATGGTTGGGGTTGGAAGGGACCTTAAAGCTCATCTCACTGCATGCTCCTGCCATGAGCAGGGACACCTCCCACTGTCCCAGGTTGTTCAGGGCCCTCTCCAACCTGGCCTTGAACACTGCCAGGGATCCAGGGGCAGCCACAGCTTCTCTGGGTGAGTATCCTGAGCTGTTCAGCTACAAGATCAGAAAAGTTTCTGGGGTTTATGAAAAGACATGCATCTTGAATCAGTAAGTGTGAGCTCAGCTGGTGGGTGGAGAAGCAAAGCAAAGACTCTCTAGTCCTTTGCTCCTTCCAGTGAAGTTGTATTTCAGCTCACTTACTGTGAAGTTCCTGTGTGTGCTGTTCTTTAGTGCAGTGTGAGCACTGGCAAATCTTCTTATTCCTGGAGGGGGAAGAAAAAGGCACTGGATGAAGTTAATAACTTCTTTTCAGTATTGTTAATTCACGAGTGAGGGCATTTTTTTTCTGTAAACTACAAAAGGTTTAGTTTTCACAGACAGGAATGACTGTGTGAAGGGACCAGTGAAATTTGGTGGGCTCAACAAAATTCTGAGTTGTGAAGAAATGAAATTTTCTACCATGAGAATGATTTATCCAATGAGTAAAATAATCTATTTTCTCACATAGATTTACTTTACCCGTTGTCTTCACTGCACTACAGTATTGCTGTGTGTGAAAACCAGGCAGATCTATCTTAACTACCTGTTGTTTGATTGTGCCAATGCATGCCTATAGTTTGCAAATCACTTCAAAAAAGTTTGAAGACATAGTCCAGTTTATAGTGTTAGGAAGACATCAGTGGTATTTACCTTCTTTTGGGGATCTTGTTAAAATTGAAGGCATGCGCACATGGAACTTTTTTAGCTCTATTTTTTTTTCCAGTGGTTATTTTCAGGATGCTGCCTTTTACCCTGTTTTACACTTCTGAAGGGAATTGTAAGGCTTTTCTGCAAATTGCTCAGATCCTTTACTAATCAGACTTGTGCTTGTAGCTACTGTCAGTAATCACAACCAGGGAACAGGAAATTCTGTTGTTTGTTAAAGAAAACAAATTTTAACTGACCGTGTTTAGTCTCTAAGCTTACATGTTCTGTTGTTGTTCCCTCCAAGTGCAATATTTAGTGAACTTATAGTGAGACATAAATTGACACTGATCAGTCATAATTCAGTTTTTATGCAATGGAAACAGATGAAGCAAAGCCAAGCAATGAATTCTATTATTGCCTCTGTAAAGCTAATACTTGATACATTTGGATAGCCTAATATTAGACTTTCATTAGACTCTCCATCTCTGGAACTAAAGCTGATCATTTCTATATGTGCCTTCATCTAGTTATACTTCTATAAATCTTCCATGTGCAATTATTGCAAGCACAGGCATTTTCCAGAAGTTACTGAATTATGCACAAATGTAAGCAGATGTATTGCTGTTCATACAGTAAGTGAAATGGAGAACTTAGCATAATCACATTAGGTAAAACTGCCAATAGACCATGTAATAAAGCATGTTACTCTAGGGACAAGATTCTAATTTCAATTATTCTGGCACAAATACAGTGATTTTTTTTTTGGTGGGATTTTGCAGGATTTCCTTGAAACTCATTAGATTCAGGCTCTGACTCATTTATTAGAGCTTGTGGCAGCATCCTGCCTTAGGTGTGTGTGCTTTTATCTGTATTCCATACACACCAACTCTGTGTGTGGATACCCACCATTTGCTGCATAGCAGGCTTGTTTTGCTTACTCAAACATGTTTGTTTTCCTCTCTTGTTTCCAGTTTATTCTCTGCTTCAGTTTTTACCAGTGGGAACCCATGACCTACGGAGCTTACCACTACCCAGGCTGGTCCATGGTGCTCGGGTGGCTGATGCTGGCCTGCTCAGTCATCTGGATCCCAGTTATGTTTGTGATAAAAATGCATCTAGCCCCAGGCAAATTTATTGAGGTAATTCTTCTGTCTTTTTGCTGTTTGAAAATATGGCCACAGGAGACCGTCTCTTTTATTTTACATTGATTTTTGTGATATTGAATGTCTAATACTACTCAGATAACTTTCTAGTAAACTAGTTTTTGTGTTGCAAAGAGATGCTCAGTTGATTTAAAATGTAGACCTTCTAGCCCCTAGTTTCTCAAAAACCATGGTCCTAAATTGTGAAGTGGTTTGTTTTTATGAGATGTAGACAAATGTCACGAGGTTCTGTATGGCTTTCTTGGAAGAAAGTTGCTCTAGATTCACTAGCCCGTTTACAAAAGTAGCATACAGACACAGGAAGCCTCAGCTGCTGCTGTCTTGTGCCCGGGGAGCCTGGCAATCAGCACTGGAAGAGGTCACTCAGGAATTACCTGTGTGCAGAGTGAGGGGTGGTTAGGTACTGGGGTCACCCAGGTTGTGCTCCACAAGGCTGTGGGTGGGCCACTCACTGAAGTCCAGGAATAAGATGTAGAGCAGGAAGGCTTTTCATGCATCTCAAGCCGCTCATTATAAAACCTAGCTGGCAATCTTTGCTTTCACCCTTCATCTCTTTATTCTTCTTGAATTAGGTGAGCCTTTCTGGCACCTGGGCTTAAAATAATCCCAGGTGGCAATTTATTTCTAATTTAAGCTTCTTTTGTTTATTTTGCTCATTGGATTCCTGACACTTGCTCCCACTGCTTCAGAAATGTGGTGGTCACCTTGCTAGTCACCCCCCTCTCCTTGGCTGTTCCCATCCTGCTGGCTTCTCAGTCCTTGGCAGGGTGTGGTGCAGCAATGTCAGCATTTCATCCCTTTGTTGCCTTGTCCCTGTCTTCTGGAGAAGCTCAGTGCTCTTTTTTTAGGTCTTTGAGGCTTTCTCAGCTCTACCTTCTCATCACTGCCTGCTGCTTGTGCTGCTCCCACCTTGGGAGAAGGAACAGACACTCGTTCCCCTTTTTGTAGCTGCTTTTGCAGTTCAGCTTCCCTGCAAATCCCACCGGGGCTGTTTCTTGCTTCAGAAATGAAAAGGAGAGAAAATGTACTAAAATAGCATAATCTTTTTGGTCTCTCAATATGTCACACTACAGATGCCTAAGGGAAAAGACCATGCTTCTCTGCTTCCCATAGAGCAAAGGAGTTCCATAGGAGAGGAATTTTCCCAGTGGTGGGACACCCTAGGGAGAGCATCCAAGCAGTAGGGAAAGAAAGAGGCCTCTTGTCTAAAGGGTCATCAGCTCCTGTGTAGAGCAGACTGGAGTGCCTGGGTCAGGAGACAACTGCCTCTACTGGAAATGAGCTAATGTGGAATTAGATTTACTTGTTCCTTGTCTCATAAGCTTCTCTCGCTGACACGAATGGTTCTGCTTCAAAACTTCTCGTGTGTAGAACTGCATACATACTGCCACAAAAATAGGGACCCTCCCTTACTGCTCCTCTGGGTGTGCACGCAAAGAAACACCCAAGAGTTGGATCTGTTTTGAAAGGGCTTTTTCTGAAGATATTTATCCTGTAGTCTTCTATTTCCTCAATATTGAGTCCTGCTGCATAAAATTGTTATGGTTGATTTGGGAGGTAAAAGTTGCAAACTGGTAATTAAGCAGAGATTAAAATAACTGATAGAGAGGTCTGATTCACTTTATTAGGTAATAAACATATAATTGTTCCCTCTTAAGTCATCAAAAATATGTTTTCTTTCTTTTTCATCTGTGAATGCACCAATCAAATTATATATTCAATAAAGAACTCAGTGGAAAATCAGAAAATTTTCATTGTTTGCCAGGTTGACATTCTCCTCTTTCTTTTTTCCCCGCAGATAGAAATGAAATATTTTGTCATCTCAAAATTAAAATCTTTGTTCATTCACAGTGGTGTACTGCTTTTTGGTCATTTGTATACTTTTGGGAAATATGCTAAATAGAAATCCAATTATTTTAATGCACTTACCCACTGCTTAGACCATTGGGCTTAGTAATTGTGCACATGTCGTTCAGTAAGAGAGCCTCACAGTCTGTAGCAGTGGTTCTGAGCTCCCCCCACAGGGTGAGGGGAGAATTAAAACCTGGGCACTTTATCCTCTATTGATCTTGAAAACTTTGTGCAAAACAAACACTGAGCAGCGAAGCATTGCCAGGCTGTCATCACTAGCCTTAAATGAGCCTACCCTGGCTTCTCCTGCATTGTAGTTCTGTTCCATGACACCCACTGAGACTCTCTCTTCTCTCCCCCATGGCAGCGACTCAAGCTGGTGTGCTCTCCACAGCCTGACTGGGGCCCCTTTCTGGCCAAGCACCGTGGTGAACGTTACAGGAACATGATTGACCCGCTGGGAACCTCCTCCCTGGGACTTAAACTGCCAGTCAAGGATATGGAACTGGGGACCCAGTGCTAATAATTATGGCAAAATTGTGGCAATAACATTGCCAGCCTTTTCTGATTTTTTCCCCCCCATCTGTTTTTCCGCCCACTGTTTCTTCTTTTCTTTTCTGCAGTGCCTGAAAGTGGTTGCTTAGGAAAGCAGGTCTTGTTGTTGCATTGCTGTAGGGGAGGCCTAACTAGACCACTTCCAGATGTAGGTAGTGCCCGTGACATGTTCTGTACCCAGTAGCACAGCAGAAGCTCTGTGTGTGACAGACGACACAACCAGGGGTTGTCAGGTGATGTAGGAATAAACAAAACCAAACCAAAAAATCTTTGGAAGAAATGAGGTGTGCACTTTCACCCATTTCCCACAAGCACCCTCCTGACAGGTGGCTGTGATGGGACTAGGATTTTGCTACCAGTGTGTATTCCGAGGAAGGTTCAGCCCTCAAATATGATGGAAGTGAGCAAAGAATGGGATCTCCTGTAGTCCTGATGTTAGTCCAGCATAAGGCCCCTACAGCAATGGGGCTGCTTTTTCTACACTGATGGCTGACCTTGACCCATCATGTCTGCACACTTCCTTTATGATTTTTACTGACTTGGAGGGATTGTTATGTTGTTTAAACACATGGAGACCCTTGAAAATGCACACCAGGAGGCAATATATGGGGTGAGAAGAGAAATACAATAATCCTTTTGATCTTTTCAAGTAGAAAAATAAGAGCAACATTTTAAAAAATGATCACTTGAGTCTGGGACTAAACTGCATTTGGGTCTAGAAGTGGTTTGGAAATGGTGCCAGAATGAGCTGTATGGGCATCACTGTTTAAAATCATATAGGGTTTTTTTTGATAACTCGATACCTGTCATTTTGACTAGGAATGCCTCAGTTACACAAAGTGTCTCAAAACTTGCTCCACGCCAGGTGCACCTGTGGTTTTACTCACTTGGCTCCAATACTCTGAATACAATTTTCCTTGTTTCTCTGCTTTTGTTTACAGTATCTCCTCAAGAAGCCATCATATAATTTGTGCCTAACTTTGTATCCTTACAGTGGTAAATGTAGTCTAGTTACCACCTGAAAACAGTTATTAGAAGTTAGATGTGCTGTTCAACTTTGTGACTCCCCATTCATTTGCCTATAAGCACCTTTATATAACCTATAACTTTAGATGGTGTATTCTTCTCTTTCAACCAACGGGGAAATAGCAGGACCCCACTTGTCTATATATTATATATATAGCACGTAAATTCTCCAAAGCAGTATTCTCTCTGAAATGTGCATAGAGTACTTTTTCCATTAAAGCATTTTCATTAAATAAAAAAACCTGAAATCCACAATAATTAACCACTGCAGTCATCCACACAAATGCAACATTAGATATAGACAATGCAAACTGGGGAGAAAGGACAACTAAGTTGATGGCCATCATAACACTGCATAGCAGTAGGACATCCTAAATCACTGCATTTTAGAAATTAGATATAAGCAGTCATATGAATATTAGACTTAAATTGTTTTGTTACCTATTGGGCAGAGTAAAAAATAGAGCTTTTTAAGAGTATATTTATTTAACTAAATAGAAAATTAGCCCAACTTATTGTAAATGCACTAGAATGAGGGAGAAAAATATATCTTCAATAATTGGCAAAACTTAACCTTTATTATCTTGTTATATCCTATGCATACATATATGATATTTTTTAACAGTGATCAGTGTTCATGTAGTGTGTGCTAATGATGTTTTATGTCCCTATAAATACCTAACCAATCAGTGTAGAAATGATGAGCTTAGTAGTTTAGCCAGTTTTTTCCTCCCCACAGACACTGCTGTAGTAGCCTGTAAATGTTCTTTCCTTTCAGGGGCTTGTTTCTATCCTGTTATTTTGTCTGTCTGTCTTCATATTACAGGGTCTCAGGTAAATCCTCAGTTCATGTGTGTCAGTAGATCAGTAGGTGTGTTGTTCCATCCCATCGAAGAAAACAAAAAACTAAACCTTAAAGTAACACCTCCACAAATTGCTAACTCCTTTTCTCTGTGTGTGTGTATATATATATGTATATGAAATATATATTAATCATTTTGCTGAACTTCCTCTTTCATGGGGCAATTAGTGTTGCCAGTTCTAGGCACTGCTGGAGACCTTTAATCCTCACACAGAACAAGTGAAGCACTATCAGGGGTTGCCACCCAGGGCAGGGAGGGCAGATTCCACAATATTTGACGCTGAACCCTGGATCTCTGCTCCACGGGCTCTTGTTGGTCCCTGTCTCACACAGCAGCAGGACAGGACCTTCCTGTGAGCTTCTCTGCCTTAAAGCTGTTCCCCCTTGCTTCAGCTTTGCCTGCTATTTTAATAGAAGACTTGCTATTCTTACTGCTGGCTTTTATTTTCCTGACAGAGGCAGGTTTGAGAAGCCATGCTCTGTTTGACCTCATGAAGGTCCATCAGGATGAGCTGGAATTTGGGTTCCCACATCTAGATGAGACTGAGGGACCTTCCCTGGGTGCAGAAAGGAACCTAAGTCAGCACCTCTCTTGGGAATTATGTATTTCTGTTGGGATAAATCACTTTAGATCTCTCTTGACCAATATTCCCTTGCATCTTGGTTTGATTTTTGGAGTTCAAGCCAGTTTGTCTTTGCTACTGCTGTCCTTAAAAACCAACAATAAAAATCTGTGGGTTTGGTCCTCTTTGAAAAAGAGAAAACATAGTCTAATAGTTTGAGATTACTGAATCCTTCCAGCTTGTCTCGAGGCATGCCTTGGAACTGGGATTAACTCATTGTCAAAAAATTCCCTCGTTGTAAGGATGTCAGTTACTGCCTACCTGAATTACGAAAGAGATATCATTTGAAGGAATATTGCTGGGATATGATATCTTTTGGCTTGGATTACCAAACCAGACTGCATATGAAATTGCAACTGAATTGCTTTCCAAGATTTATGTAATTAATCTGCTTGCTTTTAATTTAGATGTTGTTCCTGTGCCTGCTAAGTCATTAGCACAGAATTAGGCTTGAATTTGAAACTCTGTAAACAGATGATTGTGATTTTTTTGCCAGATAATCTTTGTCTTCAGCTTTGACCCCATTGCTAGGCTTGCAAAAACCTTTGGAAAAGGGGAGATGTGTACAAAAATCACAGAAGATGTGAAGTTTTCACTGTATGTGAAAAGCACGGTTTTATTTTGGTCACATGACACTTTTTCTAAAGTATTTTACTGTCCAAATCTGAAAGTTGAGATTAAATTAACCAGCAGTGTCTTCTTTAAATGAGAATTTACATTGAAGTTTGGGAATGCACTTCATTTACCATGTTCTAAGGAAAGTTTGCATGTACTTTGATAATTTTCTAAAAATAAATTTAGTAACTAATAACAGTAAAGATCTTTAAAAGAAAAAAAAAGGAGGGGAAAAAGCCATATTAGTAAAAATGTGATGTATGTACATTCAGAGCTATCTCGTGAGTAAAAAGTGTTTAAATTTGGTGAAATTATGATGCATATTCTTTCTTTAAAATTAAATTGAATTTCTGGATGAGCTGAGATGCATTATTGTATGCATTAAAGATTATACCTAATGCAAATGCTTGCCATCTTCAAATTCTTTGGGGTCTTCCTAGTGTTTTTGACAATTGTTTTTGATATGCAATGTTCAAAACCTGTGTTTCAGCTAGACAAGGCAGCACTTTGTTTCCAAAAGAAGGGTTTAACAAAATGACCTTTAATTGAGAAAGGCTTGAATTGTCTTTATATGATGTTTCAATTGAGTCCAAGTAGTCTTTTGATTCATTTCTGCTCCAACGATCACATTAGATGTGCCTCCACACTGAAGATCATTGCTTCTGATACACTGTGTGACTCTAACCCTCAAATTCCAACACCTGATTGATTTTAAAAACCGTTGATCTTTTTGTTGTTTACAATTGTATGGATAATATGTTTTCCTTTTGCCCGTGTTAAAGCAATGTTCATGTATGGCCGTCATTGGGCTCCTGTTTGTTTCTTCTTCTGCAGCTCTGCTTCTTCTTGCAATCAAGGACAGACTTGTAGAGACTGTGGGTTGCAGACAGCAAAGCTTTTTGACCAGAAACATCCCAGAAAGCTTCTCTGTTCTGCTGTTGTAGGAGACACCTATTTCTTGGTTTGCAGTTAGGTGGTGTGGACATAAGGTACCTGGAAAATGGTCAGAGCTTGATATTCCTGAGGGACTCGGGTCGGTGACTTGAGGCAGGAGGGGAGAGGTCCTGGGATTTCTGCCTTTGTCACCCTCAGGCAGCCTGTCACCAAAGAGAGAAGGTTTTCCTGAGGGGTTTATCATAATGTGAGAACTAGGTTGGATCTTAATGCTTGCAATATTTTATTTGCCCGTTACATTTAAATGCATCTTCAGGTAACCATTTGCCTTATAGCTACCTTCCATTGTTAGGAAAATTGACTCAAACATGTTGTTACCTGTCCTTTATATTACGTAGTATTACCTTGTAAGGTAGATGCTTGGCTGGTATAAATTGTCCTAGCTTTGTCTGGAGCTGGGACAATTTACACCAGCTGAGAATTTGCTCCCTGTGTCCTATGGCACTTTATTACGGACCCATCGCTGATGGGTTAAATCTTAATTACTTGCGTAATGTCATATAAAAATATATATATATATATATTTACAGGCATTCTCTGGGGTACTGCTGCCTATGGATAAAGATTTGTACCCTAACCAGATCATTACTTTTTTTTTTATTAGCTATATGTTAAAAAGATATATTGTTACAAAGAATGCATCATATGTATCTCACGTAGTACATATTATGTTGCTGTACGTCCTTAATTTCAGAAATCATTATTCTTGAGGCCCTACCTCAAATTTTGTATTTATGTGTACAAATGCAATTTATTGTATTATATATTTGCCTAATATATTTGGATGTGATAAATTAAAATTATTCAATAATGTATGGGCTCTAGAGACTCTAAATAAATGTCCTGTGCTTAAAACAGAAATTACATCAACTTTTCTGGTGAATGCAATGTCTCTTTCTCTACCACCTCTTTCCCCACCCAACACACGCCACAAACATCATTCTTACTTAACACACAGCCTTAAGGTATCTTCAGAATTGATCCATTTGATTGTTAGAAACATTGAGCAGCAACTGGAAACAGCCCTCCCAGGAAATAGGGATGTTGCACAGCTGCAGAAACAAGTATCAGCTAAATGGCTGGTTTCTTAACTATTGAGTGTTCTGTACCCTGTGGAACAATTGGTTGTTTAACAGAGGACCAACTGGATTTGTTTAATTCCTTCTTATCCTATCAATTAATTTATCCCAAAGGTTGTTGAACTGTTGAAAACGAGAGAGGTTCATATCTGCTGGAGATGCAAATGGGAGGCTGAAAGGAGGAGCAGGTGAAGAAGGAAAATGTAAGGAAGGGTTCTGGTGTTACTGTACCTTGTGTGTGAATTCCTGCCGTGTGGTGAAGGCCATGTGCCACAACACTGATTTGGAAATCAGGTTCTTCCCTTCCCAGCCTGCTGTGGAAATGGTACCAGTCCAGCCTGTTCCCTTGTTGGCAGACATGAGCTTTTGAGAAACTGTCCCCAAATACAGTAGCTGAAGCACGATGTTACCACGTGTCATCAAAAGTGGTAACACAAGAGAACTTGTGCCAAGAGCATGATTCATTCCAGGCGAGGCTCTGAACCCGAGGACTGCTCTGTAGCTGAGTGGCAGGACTGTTCCACTTTGTTCTGTATTTAAGCTGGCATTTCCCTGAAATGTGCATGCATGGGTAAAGGAGGGGATAGGACCTGGTGATGGGAGACTACAGTAATTCTTTGCACATTACCTGTTGCTTTTTATCTTCTTTTCTGCCAGGGTTGGGATTCAATGCTCAAAAGATGGTGTTTGGACTCAGTGTTAATTAATTCTTATCTGTAGTACAGTCTCACAAGCTGTGAGTTCTAACTAACAAAGTGAAAAATGCCCCCTATCTCTTTCTCTAAAAGGCCTTCTAAGGATAAACTGTCCAATTAAGAAATGACACCTATGTTATTTTTACTTTTAACCCAATAACCAACCACCCGTGGCCCAAGATGTGGATTTTTCTAACCAATTACAAAATACCACCCAAACCCATGAAGACGAAGGTGAAAAAGAAGGACTGGCCTATGCTCTAAAACCTCCAACTTGTTTTATATATACATTATTATATTCTAAAACCTTAAACTCTAAGTTTTCTACCATGTGATACTACACACTTCTATTCAAACTACACACCCATAATCCCAGTGCTATCATTCAATTTTGGAAGCCTTTTCCAAGGCCTCAGGTCAAATGCAGTGTTTGCTTGGGGGTCAGTGCTTGCTAGCACAGAAAGTTTAAAATTCTCAGTGACCAGGGTTCCAACAATTACCTGTGCAGGCAGATTTCATTTGGGGGAAGTCTGAAGTTACCAGTGAGCATCGTGAGAGTCCTGAGAGAAGGCTGAGTGCCATTAATAATACCCTTTTGAGGAGGAAAAACTGAGGCACATGGAACATGTCAAACCTCCAAAGTCAACCAGCGTAAGTCAATGATAGAACACATTGATTTTGGGAGCAAGAGACAGTTTTGCTGTCACCATTAGGCATCTACTGCATCAAATCTTTGAACTCATGGGAACAGATAAAAATCCAGATCCTTTTAACTTGGTTGTATGGACTGACCACGGCCACAATTTAAACCAATGCATGTTACTTAACTGAAAGATATGCTCATGCTCTGCTACATCACTCACAGATGTGCTTATACTGAAATGATTTTACTCTTTTAGTGCTGAAATTCCTATGGTCAGAGCGGAGGTTGAAGGGCCCATCTTATACCAAGTGGATTAATCAGCTGTAAATTTTAGTTTAGATTTCTCAGTCTTCAAACATTAGGTAACTATGTGTTTGGGAATTAAAAAAAAAAAAATAAAAAAGAGTAGTAAGCATTGCTCCATGACTGCGTACAGAAGTAGACAGATGATTTTTCTTTGCAAGGCTTCACTCTGATGGATTTGTTAGTTCCTTATGTAATTGTAAACCCTGAAGTGGATACTTTCCGCCTGCTGAACTGATTATATAGTCTTTTACAAGTATTTGTCAGTAGGTAAGGCAAGCATGGCATACAGTAATCCTCCCTTCCTTTCCACCTACTCCTCTTCACAGTATTCAGGCGTGAGTGCTGCTGCCAGTTTTTGCCCCCTACTGGCGGCAAAGCAAACTCTGCCCCTACGGATCGCAAGTGTCCCCGAGGAGCCAGGCTTTCCGGGGATGCAAGCCTTACTTGTGAATCGAGGAGGTTTTCTACCCCATGAGCCACAAACGGTGGGCTTTGTTTTTTATTTTTTAAATATTTTTTTCTTTCTCCCCCAGGCGGAAGCACTGCTGTTTCCCAGTGTTTGCAGTGCAGCTGGGTCCACACATGTTCAGACACCCTTGAAGCAATAGTGCCTTTAATTGCATTTTAGCTGTGGCATGCAGACAGCCCTACAGCTGCTCAGGGAGACACTAGGCCTACTCAAAAATCCTTCCTCAAACTACAGAATGTCACAAGCTTTGTGGCCGGCAGGACTGACATTTTAACATAACACAGCAACTTCACAATGATTTGGGTCAAAACCAAATGACCAACGGAGAGTGCAAGAACACTATTCACAGGAATATTATCTGAGCTGAAATCCAGCTCAGTTTCCAGGACAAATGCTTCACTTTTGCAAAAGTACCTTCAGAATTTCCTTTTTTTTAAATTGCTATGAATACTCAGGGCCACAGTTTTAATTCTTATCTGGAAGTCAGGCTTTTCAGCTATTTATACTTCCCATAGGAGCGTATCAGCAGGTCAGATTTTCCAGCGATAAAGGGAGAGGATTTGTTGCCATTAGGGGAGGTGTAAGGATAGATAGATAGATAGATAGATAGATAGATAGATAGATAGATAGATAGATAGATAGATAGATAGATAGATAGA
>VZUI01094726.1:0-31273 GCA_013401135.1 Cettia cetti
AAAAAAAAAAAAAAAAAAAAAAAAAAGCAAGAATGGTTTTGAAATACACTCTAAGAAGATTCTAGGTTTATTGCAAAAGAAGCAATCATTTTTCTGGTCAGAATTATGCATTTGATAGTTGAGCAAAGCATATTTTCAAATAAATTTAAAAGCACTATTGTTAAAAAAAAGCAAACAAAAAAGGAAAGTAAAAGTTACAAGACTGGCTTCAGTAAGTTCTGTTATTTGTTTTAGGGAAAACATTATTTCCTCCTATTCTTTCTTTCATTGAAAATCAGTCATGAAAAACAAAGCAAACAGTAGACATATTCAAACTATCAATATAAATTGGCCTGGTACTGCTGTAGCTAGCACATAAATTGCATGCGGAAGAAATATACATTATGTTTGTTCCACTGTTGAGAAAATACAGTTCAATTACAGTCTGGACTACCACATGAACCCTTTCCCTTCCTTTGGGATATAATGAGGGAACAAGATGTGGCATCTGAGGGACTATTGCCTTTGAAGAACATGACAAGTTTTGAATAAATAAAAAAGAAGATGTGAAAGTTACTGTGTACTCTTCTTCTCACTGTGGGGAACTGAACAAGCCTTTTCCTGTCTGGTTATTTAATTTACTAATTTGTAGAAGTGTGCTCTGAGAGATGGCATGCATATTTGTGTGCCCGTCTGGGAAATGGGGAGGGAGAGGAGAAGGGAGGGGAGGGTAGGGGACAGAAGAAAAAGTGATGACAAAATGGTGGAAAGTGGCAGATGGAAAGAGGTGATTAGGAAAGCCTCTAATACCCTCAAACAATGAGCATGGTTAATCTGGTGCGTGTCTTCTTCTACTGTGCTTGACAGAGTCATCATCAGTACTTGGGGGAAGATGGTTACTGTTCCTTAAGTTGTGTTCTTCATCACTCTGCAGACATTCTTGCAGAGCTTCCATGGAGTGGAAGGTTCTTTTTTTTAAGGGTGGGGGGAAATTTTTTTGAATGCCAGTAATTCCCTAGGTTTTATTTTCTTGGGGGACATTTTAAAAATAAATATTTGAGAGATGTGTGGTTTTATTTGCTTTATTTCTGATATGTTATATACAATGTAAATGCGGTTGCATACATGCATTAAAAATACCCCTTTCTCTATATAAAACATTATACAAGATATAGCTTGTACTAAAAACTTACATTATTATAACATTTCTGGAAAGCTGCTTAAACTGAACAATTCAACATGATTTTCTCCTCTTTAGTTTTCACAGTAAAACTTCAGGAAAATGTACTAAAACATTTTGAATTTGCCCAAGTACTTACCCAACAAATAATGGTTTAATTATGGTTGCTAGCTTTGCAGGACCCACATGATGTGGGTTGAAGATCAAGCAATGTATTCTGTGCTTCCCTCTTTATTCATAAAATCATTACCAAAGCAGTTTCTTGTCTGCTGTAATTCACTGTAACTTCTTTGGTTCTTATGCAATAATGCTGATTTATGTCATGCAAGAAGAACTGAGGCTGACCTGAGATAGTTTCTGCTCATCAAATTTTATGGAGCTTGAATTAGTTAAAATTCAATGCATTCTTACAGTGCTATTGAAACTTTGCATGGTTATCCTTCAGAAAAATTTCAAGAAGTGTGCAGTATACAAAGAGCATCCCCAAAACTTAGACACAAGGCAAAATTGTTTCCAGGATTATGGGAAATCTTTTGCTAGAATGTTAATCTTGTTAGTGAACAGTCAAATCTGTGGCAATGTCAAAAAAAAGCTTGGGAAATGTGGCTGAACTGTCCTTCCAATTAAGTTTCCCATTTACTGGCCAGAAAATTCCTGTAATTTTTCCTTGTAAAACAAACTGGAACACCTAGACAAAGATTTTGACACTTAATGATCTGTTATTACTTACTGTTCTTGAAAAGTTCTGGAATTGAAGTTTTTAAAGCACTGAATTAAAATATTTTACTTATCACAGTAATTTTCTGATACATGCAATTTCCAATTTGAACAATAAATTAGAGTGTTTGCATAATGAAAGCATGTGATCAGCAAGGGTTAGTCAACTGATAAAGCCATTTAATGTCTGACTGATATGCAGGTGAATAACTGTAGTTAATTCAGCTTATAATCACACTATATCTGCTTATCCAGATGATAGACACTTCTAACACTTAAACTTTTTTAAAAAATGCTTTCAAATAGCATGCAGTGTAAGTGATATAGACAAACCCAGAATAGTCAAGATTTTTTTCTCAAGTCTGCTTGCTTAGTATATTGCATTTTAGATTTGAAATTAAACATACTTTATAATATGGTATGTTTAGAAAACTTTAGAATATTGCTCTAGACTTATTTTTTAAACTTGTTAAAAAAAACCCAAACCCCCCATTTTCTAAAGAAAAACAAAAAACTAGTATATGCAATATAAATAAGAAGTCCTAATTTTTGTTTACAGCTGCTGATTGCACTAAACCCCAGTTTAAAACAAATGAAACTCAGTTAAACATAATTACTGTTCAAAATGAACTTCAGCTTTCTAAAATAAAGGCTATAAGATGCTGACTATTCAAACACTGTAAGATATGGAGGGCATGACCTTCAGAGGAAACACTTGAAGGCCTGCTGTTCTGGAGGAAGCTGCCTAGACAGAGGTATCTGCAGTCTAAAATGTGATTCAATACTGTACATCCTCACTCTTCTCTTCTTAAATGTGGGCTGTATTCCTTCTCTAAAAAACCTTTAAGGCATGCCATGAAATGCAAAGTTAAGCAACAAAATCTCTTTACATGAGACAGCAAAATCTCTTTATTTTCTCTCTTCATTTGGGAAGAACAACGGTGTAGTTTGCCCTGCTCTCCACACTCCATAAGCAAAAGGACTAAATCTCAGCTCTGCTGACATATATTATGGAGGTACTCCTGTGCTCTCCTGTCCAGAGCAGGAAAATGGGGCTTAGGGAGAAGCCTCAATTAGAAGAACAAATCCTAACCCTATAAATTATCAGGAGTTTGTTTCAAACACTTGAGTCTGCCCAAGAGATTCTTACGGTTGGGAAAGTACTGATCTAAAGACACAGCCCAGTGTCTTTCTTGATGTGAATCTTATCATGATGACCTTTTCTATTCAGTCAGTCTCCCAAACTCATCAGGATTTTGATGCAATTTCCTAACACCTTCTGCATGATGCAGTTTTTATAGCATGACATACATGTCATCATTCATTGAAATATGGAAGCCAGCAAAAGGAGCCATGGTGTTGGATGCTGGCATCAGGCAGGCAATCTCAGCTGCTTTGATATCATTGTTTTCAGCTGCTTCTGGAAAAGTAAAGGTTTTTTCCAAAGGCCCAGGTGTCCCACTGTTCTTCCCATCTTCTTGCTGGCTTTCTGCCTCAGTGATGGACTCTGGTTCTTCATATTCTAGCTTGGTTTGCAACACCACATGGTCATTTTTGTCTAGCCATTCCTAGAAAAATTGAAATATTCATGTTGGCAGATATCAGCTATCTGTCAAAAGAAACTTGGTTGTACAGATCATAATTACCAATTTTCCTGTCATATTGGCATCTTTCCATCATAAGCCACAAAGCAGAAGATGAAAAGGAAGCAATGTAGAAAAGTAGGACATAAAATAGCAGGACAGAAGAAAGACAGAATGGCAGGAAAGCAAACAGGATTTCGGAACTTCATACAAACTCCTACTCATTCTTTAGACCACATAAAATACATTTTAATATTTAATTAGGGCCCTTAGAAAACCTTGGATGTGTAAAATATCTGGTGTTCCTTCTTTGATAGACTCATGCTTTATTTGACCCAAGCCCTGATTTAATCTAAATTAAGATTAAGTTTAGATGAATATTTAGGCAATGTAGCATATCTATGTTAATGCTTCAGTACTAATTTGAATTTGTATTTTTTTTCTTCACTTTGAGTTTAAAGCTATCTTCTATATAAAAAATTTTTCGGCTTGTCACTGAAAAATTATTGCTGATTTTTGATATTCCATTTGGTTTGAAAATGTAAATATTTAACCTGTTTCCCCTTTAGAGGAAATTTACTAACAATTAAGGTAAATACTAGTACAGTTAATGCAGAAAACTACACCACATATGTGATGTCAGGGACTCATAAGAAGTATTATGAAAATGAAAGCAAAAATTGTAGTCTAATAATTTAATAGCCATTCCATGTCTAAAAGTTCTGTGAACATGGTGAAGAGAGGATATTTCCTACTGTGACTACACCTCCAAAGGTATGAGTGCCATCACTGTGCCAGCACTCACACACTTATCACTGCACAAACATAAGGGACAAGATCAGGTTGAAACAAGCTTCCTGACCTATCATGTGCAGGAAAGAATGCAAACACCACAATGTCATTTCAGTGAACATTGTGCCTCTTGACACTCTTAAATTCTTCTCCAGCAGTTTCTCTGTCTCTGTAACAAGTGTCTTTTCACAGACCCAAAATAACACTACACTGATTTTATGAGCTCTGGCACTTGCTCTGAGGATCCTCTTGGTGATGCTGCACAAGGGGAAGGGTTTGGGGGCTTTTATCTTGAGTTGGATGCTCCTTGTTGTAATGTCTGCGCAGAGCAAAAATCAGTATCTACTTTCAAATTATTCTCAATGTTGTGGAGTTTACAGCCCTTCTAAGAAGGTGATTCTTACCTGTAAGTTTCCGTTGTGATCATTGAAGAGATCAGCAAATGGGTATTTTGGGTCTGGTATAGCAGGCAGGACTGACATCTTAATCCTGCAAAAAGGAAAAAAAAAAACCAAATTAAAGTTTTGTTGTAGCACAATTATTCATACAAAAATCTCCTTCAGCACAGTTCTGTACCCACAAATATATTTTACATGACAGTAGTCTGCTCTTGATATCTTTTAAATGCATTCTAAAGTCAAAAAGCAGTTATAACAGTCTGACAGCACCATCAGGCTGCGAGAATTTTTTGATGCATTTTCAACCCAACCCCAGTCTAGCAAAATCCAGACTTTATACAAACTTCCTGCTAGTAGCATGTGCCATTCTGCTCGATGTAATAGTCAGAGCTTGCATTCTCTGGTTACCTTCCCCTACACAGGGAAGGTGGTGTAGAAACCAGTTGTATTGGCTGACTTAGTGAACACAAACGTAAATGTGAACCAGAGAAGTGCAGGAGAAAAAACTTACTTTAGTAGCTAAAAGGGTAATTAGAGTCACAAATACTTTCATCTCTGAAAATACATAATTTTTGGCTTTTTTTTCCCACCAAAAGAGACAAAATCTGGGGCCTTTGTAGGTTTGCTTCTTGTTTGGTAGTTGTTTGGGGGTTTTTTAATTTTAAATTCTAAACATGAACAGCATTATTCAACTGCCAATCTGAATATTGATCTAATCTTATTAAAGTTGAATGCACTGAAGCTTACTTTATCCTGCTGCAAACAGATATTTTGATTGCTTGATGAAGGTTGCACAAAAGAATATCCTTTTAGAAGAAGTAGCTAGAAAAATTGGCATCTCGGGATTTAACTAGATTTCTTAGAAAAGAGAAGAAATTAAGTGGAAGAGACACAGTTTTATCCTGAAACATTGTCCTTTACCAGAATTGCTCCAGTTTTGCAAATCAAAGGCCTGGGTGTTTGGAAGGCCAGGATTCCTCAAACAGTGATTAAGCTACTGGCTTCTACATCTTCACCATGACTTCATTTATCTGATAAGAATTTAAATCACTAAGAGGCTTCATCCAGAATGATAGCTCTATTTTCATGACATGGCTATTTAGCAGCAATCAATAACACTATATTTACCTCTGCCATTTACACAGAAGAATCAGGAGGATAAGCATCATTAAGAGTACTGCCAGCGAACAACTTAAAACAATTACTGTCTCTGACTGAGGAGTTACATCATCATCACATGAATCTAAGAATAATTACAAAAAGAATAGGTCATAAATATATTTTTGCTTTAACTGTAAATGTTCCTAATCATGCTAAAATGTTGACTTTTCTTTAAAAAAAGAAAAATAATAAACAGATTTTTTTTTAAGCACAAATAAGACAAGTTTAATTGTTCAATTGAGACTGAAAAGAAAATCTCTGCTTCCCCAAATCTTGCAACAAAATAAAAGTGTGCTTTTCTTTATCTAAATTGACCTGGTACAGGACAACAGAGGGGGCTTATATAAAGCAGTGTAGATGCACTATGAGTGAATCAGGTATCATCAGGTACTCATAATTTCTCTTCATCACGTTGCATTGACAGTGATAAATCTTTGTGCTAAGATCTGTAATATATAGACCTATTTACAGTCACTAAAGCTGCAAATGCAAGTTTATATGTAGCCCAAATATCTTATCTCCCAACAAAAACCAGACATTTCCAGCAAACAAAGAGCCAGCCAATCACAAGAGTTGATACCCAGAAAGTAGCTAGTGGCAGGCTAACACCTTACATGCAAACATATAAAACTAATGAATTTGTGCAGTTTTCTGCATTCTCAGTGTTATTCCTGCAGCTTTTGTAATGCAATCCCAAACCTCTGCCTCCTACTACAGGCCTTCTGGTCCCCACAAAAACGCCAAAACCCTGGAGGATTATTCATACAGGAGCAACAGTTCTACCTCCCTGATCTGATTAGCTGCCAGGAAAAAACAAGTAAAAATTGTGACCTCCTCCTAAATGAAGTCTTCAGAGTTCATGAAATTTCTTGAAGCATCATGGCTTCACCTGATTATAGATTTGGAGTCAATAATTCATTAAAGTCCTGAAGAAAACTGCTTGCCCCAGTGAAGGGGCTGTGTCAGTGTCACTTCTGATCCAGGGGCACACAGAATGTCTTAACCACTTAGATTGTCTCCTCTGCAATGTCCTTCCTTGTAGGCACCTGCTGACAGCTTCTGGTTAAATGGCTCAGGTGAGGCTGATAACTTGTCTCAGAGATGCAGAAGATACTGTTCTTATTTCTTAGGGGCATCTGCAGACACACCTGAGGACATGCTTGCAGACTCACAGTTTGCCTAGTGGAAGAATCTTCTCTGTAGGTCATCACTGTGGCCATGGGTGCACAGGCTACCTATGGCCCAGGATTTCATCCCAGCTTTGTGTACATAGGTTGTCAAGTGAGCTAATAGCCCGCTGCATTTTACAGAACTCAGGTCTTGTTACACTGTACAACTGAGGGCCTCATAATTCTGATAAATCCTAGTGGGTGGCATTTTGTGCTTAGGTAATATAGATGTGTTGGCATGGTGTAAAGTCTTTTTTTTCCTACAGAAAATCTGGGGTTTGGTTTTGATAAGCAGTAGGAATACTGTTTGCATTGACAATCCAATTAACATCAGTCACCCTCAGTTAGATGCAACTGTCTGGTGGGAAAGCAGTACTGATAACTGGTTTTGCTTCCCTTCAAGCTCTTTTTCCCCATCCTCCTCGTTTGGATCAATCCAGCACCCTTGAGCATCAGACTTCTGTGACCTGTGGTCCTGTAGTTCAATTGGATATACTTGCACAACAAATTGGCTTCAAAAATTGGAAATCAGGGATTTTCTTAAGAGTTCATATTTGACGTCCAAATATCATAAATGGGCACCCCCCCTTCAACACCCACGCCCACAGAGCCCTCATGCACCACATCACAGTCACTGGGGGATCCTCAATGCCATTGTAACACAAATAATAACACTCTTAACTTTGCTGATTATGACATATATTGATAGCTTCAGGGGCCATCAGGAACAAAGTGAACAGAGTTAAATTAAACAGGCTCAATTAAACATTCAAGTGAACTTTCTTTGCTAACTTGAGGTGGAGAACAATAGTGCAACATTAATTTGCTGCATGTCCTCTGCTTCTTTTGCTGTCACCCCTTCTTTTTTACACTTAGACAGTATATATATATACTAGCTGTTACCTAATAACGTGCCATTCATCCAAAATGTTTCAGCTTCCCAGTCACTGGTGTAATTAACTACATTGCAGAATGGTACTAGCCTCCTCAGTCTGATCCGGAAAGAGTAGCACTTCATTGGATCAAAGCCTTGCTCTTTAATGCTGCAACACTTAGTAGTTCTGGACTGAGAAAGAAGGTTTATCATTGTTAATTCTGGTTTTCAAGACCGTGCTTCAAAGTTATATACTCAGTCAGGATCACAGCTAGGACAAGGGATAGGCTGATGCAAAACTTCAGAAGCAAATGTTAACTTCTCTGAGTTTAGAGGGGTACTGGTTTTTGGTTGACTTTTGGCTATTCATGTCCATTCCTTGTTGTATGGTATTAAGTCGAAGGTCCTAGCAATCTTTGCATAGTGCACTATGTTACAGTTGCATATTTTCAATACACAAAGACACTCCAATCCATCAAATATTTACAATTTATGTTTGAGAATGGAAAGATTTAAATTAGTGAAAATCTTGTCTAATTTCTTTTTTTTTTTTTTTTTTTTTTTTAATTCTATTTCATTCGTTTTTGGGTTTTTTTCTCTTCTTTTACCTAGTCTGTTTTCTGCCTCTATCTTTCCAAACTCCTCTATTCTGAATGCATGCCTTTTCCTTAGGTTGCCCTCAGATCTTAGGCTGGGAAACTGCCTTTAACTTGTAAATTATTTCTGGCACGGAATAAACCCAGGGTTCTAAAAATCTAGATGTTTTCTGCTAGCAGCTATATTTGAAAATATAGGATGGGAGAAAATTTGGAAACAACTGTATTTTATAGTCTATGGATATGCTACTTCCAACTCCTTCTAGTGTTGATTAAAAGTGTGATGTCCAACTGCTTTCAATGTTGATTAAAAATGTGACATGCAACTCACTTGCCACTCTTTGTTAAACTTGCTTTTGTACTGAAGCTCAAGTTTCAAGCACTGTGCATTTCTTTCTGGTTTATTACAGCTTACAGTAACAGTGTCCTCTTCCCAGAAGAAGGTCACATTTTCTGGTGGACTGGGCTTTACTGGGAAGAAGAGAAACAAATTTTTGCTATAGTGTCCTAAAAAGCACTTTAAAGTTAAAATAATGTACTTTCTTCCTTGACTTAATATTTCACTGTAGTAAGTAGTAAGAGATGAAGGTGGACTTTCTTCTTGGAGGTTTTGCTTTTTGCATCTGACCTCCCTGTTAAACATCAAAATGGAGCTTGACACCATGACACTCTTCACCATTTGCGCTGCCACATTCAAATGCAGTAACTGTCTCACGTCAGGAACCTACTGTAGCTGCTTTCTGTCTCTCACACTCCCTGCAATCCAAACAAAGAAAAGGCTTCCTCATGGGAAAGGAAGTGACAAATTCAGTACCATAAAACCTCCAAAAGAGATTTTGTAGCTGCAAAAGCCCTGGGTTCCTACCTATGCACAACTGAATCTGCTCCTCACTGTTTTCAGAGGGTCTGAAGACAACTCCATGGTTTGAACTATGCAGCAGGTAAGTTTTCAGCAGTGGGAAATAAAGGGGTGAAAAGAGTGCTGCTTGCTTTCTCAATCCTTCTAGTTGCCTCTGCCTTCATAATTTAAAGACTTCAGCCTGATCCCTGATATTTGTCCTTGGTTACCTAATTCTTTTGAAATTATTTTTGTTATTCATGGGTGTTTAATAGTGAGAATTTAAGGATCAGGCTACATTTTTCCATAATTTAAGAGATATTGGCAAAATTATGAGCTAGGATAATATTATCAAAGTTTGATGCCTTGACAACTTTGTATTTAATCCCTTTTGCTAAAACATTATTAGTAAATTTGGAACATATATATATTTTCAGATAATTCTCCATTGTATATCTTTTGTGTGATTTCAATTAGAAAAAAAAATTCCTTCACTTTGAATGGTGTAGGTATGTGAAATTGCAGAAGTTTTTCATATACTAATCTCACACTAGATGCTGAATATGTATTTGGGGACAGGAAATGTTTAATATATACAGGAACATCATCGCTTTACTAGTAGTAGGATGTCCCTTTTACTCTGCCAGACTATACCATAGCCACTTAACTAATTTCTATTGGCATCCAATGATGGCTTTGTGACAGCATCTTTCACAATAAGCAGTTTGCTGCCTTGCATTGCATGAAAGATGGCAAAAGAATGAAGGATGAAAGTATGAGAAAGATCACACATTCAGCATGAACACAAAAGCCTATTATTCATTTTCTTGATCAGCAGGCCTGCACTAGACAAAGACCACCTATATATATATTTAATATTTTTATTTGGATTTTGAAACAGTATTTTGGGACAAGTCTGACTGTCCTATGTTATCTCGTTTAACTGCAGCTGCACACAAACCTATGTAACTACTGGTGACAGCAGGAAACAAAAATCAACATGAAATAACTGCAGTTTTGTTTTGATGTGCACGCTAAAACCATTATATGCCATATAAATGATTTCTTCTCAAACTTAGAGAACTTGAAAATCTGCCAAATAGTCATGATTTTCATACTTACTGTAAAAATCAGCTTTAAATATTTTAGAAAAAAGCTCTTCACTTCCATTGCTGTTCCTGATAGAAATGGCAAGGGTAGGTCCTTCTGTCTTAAAAAGACATCCAGAATTATAATCTTGATCCAATAAATAAGTGGTACATGGCTTCCAAACTTTGTGCTTGCCTTCACCAAATCTGTAAATGAAATAATATTGGTAAATGGAAAACTTTACAATTAACACAAGTTAATTAATATTTTACTGCTCTTTTTTTTCAAATGCTACACTGAGGAAAGTCTGAGCATGGTTTTTCTTGAAGTTACAAATTTCATAGTGGTGTGAGGGAACTCATCACAAACTTCACTGAAATTACAGCCCTGGGTTTTGATGCAGTCTGAAATAATCAAATTCCTTTCATGCTATTGTTTTCTAATAAGAGAATGACTAGCTCAAACAGATGCACTCATGATCCTCTTTTCAAGACTGTATAGTGAAAAGTTCTTCCACATATACAACCTAGAAAGAAAAGATAAGCACTATGACTGTCTTTAACTGAAATATTACACTTCTGTTAGTCATTAATGATGTCAGTTTATAAGGAAATTATAGACACATACATGGAAAAAACACTTTCAGTGGCGTAAATAGCATTGACATTTAGCACAATGATGGAAGAGGGACAAATCTTTCAGATCATGTCTGTTGTGACTGATTACTCATCAGGTTTATTGAACTGTACACTTCTATAGGCTGTTGATATAAACAGTTTTCATGCTGGATATTAACAAATGTTCAAAGCATTTCTAGTTCAGAAGACAGAAGACTCAAATGGACTTGGGTATTTCATTCTCCCTAGATAAATCTCTTAACAAGAGAGGAATAGGCACCAACAATACTCACGTGTAAAAAAATGACACATTCTCATTATGGAAAAGCTCTCTTGTTGCCCATGAGATCTGCATCTTCTCATTATTGAAGTTGATTATTGTGGTGTTGATGGCATCTTTCACACCTGCTCAGGACATTTACAGAGAATATGATTTCAGGAGTGAGTATGAAAAGCACCCCTTCACGTTAGTTAGCAATCACTATTTCTAAGATATCTATGCAATTGGCTCAGATGATCATAAAATAAGAAGACATAAGAACATTTGAAATACAAGGAAATAGAGTAAAATAACTTAGGTTAAATTTAGAATTTCAAAATAGTGAAATGTAGGCATGCACAGTGACAGGAGAGAGAGACTTGGCCACATGGTCCCAGGACCAAAAAGTAAACACTGCGCCACGTTCACACACTGCGTAAGGCTTATACCTTGAGAACAACTTTCCCCATAATCCCTGCTGAGGAAAACAATTTGGGAACTAACACCATAGGGAATGTCTGTGTAAACTGTCAGATGATTGTTGTAAGAAACAAGGAACTTTCACCAGAAATGCAGACTAATCAAGACCCAGAAGAACACAGAATAGATCAGCACTAGTAGATGTATTGCATATTTGATCTATGGCCCATTCCACCTTAAATGCAAGCGCAACCATCGAATGACCTTTGACCGCACGCAGATATTTCCTCTCTGATCATCTCCTTGTTACTGTTCTTGCTAGGGACACAGGATCCCAAAATCAGACACTGAAGATAAACCTGACACTGAGGAAACGGAGAAATTAAGAAGGCAAAAGGATTAGAAATCCATTCTATATCAAAAATTTTTTTGCATTCTGTAAGATATGAAATTGTGTTTACTTAAATGAATAAAGATGAAGAAAACATATTATCGAGAAACCACTTGAAGGTAAAATTTTCAGACTTCTCTCCCCAGCTGTGAAGTGTTTACCACTAAAATTTTTTCCTGGAATATTCCTGTCTAGAAGGAGAATAGAGGATTTACATTTTATGCTCCGCTGGACTTTTGAAGGGGTTTAAAATTTTAAAATATTTCTTATGAGCTTTTCTTCATATCCAGTCATTCTGATTACTTCATGGGAATCAAGAATAACTGTTCTCATGGTTGCTATCTTTTGCTCTGTAATCAACACAAAGAATGTGAGACATGGGTTCAAGTAAGCTTTTTTGCATATTTTCATACCTATATCTGTGTCTCTGTACTTTACGACTACTCTAATTAGAGTTAGAACATTTTTGTGGAGGTGTATTTGTGGTGTAACATGCAGTTTTGTCAAAGCCATTCAAGAGAGTTATGGCAAAAATCCAGGACATACCTTATTTAACAATAAATAGAAAGTTAATTGAAATGTGATAGAAATTATAAGAAACCATATGGTGATTTACATATTATTTCCTGTGCTCCGATATTAAAGAATTTCATAAGAAATAATTTTCACCATAATTAAGTAGGTATTTAGGACAGAATCTTGAGATTTTTTTTATCATTATAGACTTTGTTTTCAGAATTCTAATCAGACAAATTTTCTTCTGTGCTTCCTAATTTCATGAGTTGAGAAGCCTATTTGAATGTAGTATGAGTTGTACTTTCTGTAAATGTACAGGAGGCATTTGCATGTATCTTTTCAAATTATAATGTATATATTTTGCATCATTTAAATTTCAACCTGAAGACATGCATAACCAAAGTGAGTTTCTTTGACGTTTAGATTAAATTGACATCAAATCCCCTGAGGATATATACAGTTTATCTAAAATATGCTTTTCCTTTTTGATGATGTTTCTCTTGCCATTAACTTAAAAGATGTTTGTTTTTAAGCAAGTATACACCTATATTTCTGCAAACAGAATCATTTGGATCTTCTGTTAGTGGAAAGAGAAAGAGAATTAAGGAAACTATTTCTCTCCCTTTGGTGGATTTTTTTTTAATTCAGCTGTGACATCATAGATCATTCTCAGCTGATATGTCCACTCTCCCACAGTAATTGCAAATATCTGAGGCCTTCTTATTATGATCCTTGAGGCATACAATATACCAAAGTCACAAATTCATAAATATTCTTTTGATTATAATAATGGATAGATGAAAAGGTCAAAAATGCTATGAATAGGCAGTCCCTGGGCTAAAAGAGGTGGCACAACTTTCTGTCTGAGGATGACCTGCTGGTGTACCTAGGCATGCAGCATGTTGCAAGGCTGCAGGACAAGTACCAGTGCCCTGGAGCAAGGGCTTCAGAGAGAATTATCCAAGTCTACACTTTCTGTAAAACCAGATGGGGACTGGTAAGGTTCTGCACAAAACTCGAACCTCACAGGCCCTGCTGGGCACCTAATTCTTCTCAGGATGGAGAAGCATGGAAAATAGCACTATGGTGTGGGGAGAAAATAGTTCTACAGAGGAAAAAAAAAGAAATTTCCTTGAGCAAAAAATTACGCAAATACAACCATGAGCAATATGAAAATTGATGAGCAAAATATGAGAAAGTACTTTCCACCTCCTTTCTACTTTTCAAAGCTTATTACTGAGAAAAATACTACTGAAAGGGAACATGTAAAAAGACTAAATGTCATGGAACAAATTTTAAAAAAAGAAAGGGAGAGGCAGAATATCAATCTTCAAAGATAACAGAATGAAACATGCATGTACTGGAACAGTTGCAACCTCATTCATGCACAACAAAGAAGAAAAACCACTTTTGATTTCCTTACACTGGTGAAATCTGATAACTAACCACAAGTTGAACTTCCATATATTGCAGTACACTGTACAGAAACTACTGGAGAACAAGACCCAGATCTGAACCTATAGCCTTTAGTTACCTTTTAATACTACTGGTCAATGAAGGACAGTGTCATTTCTTTGACAGGAACAAATAACAAGCAAACATGCCATTTGTGCACTAGATGGCTGAATTGAACACATAGGGCAGAGAATGAATAGAAAATATCTTTTCAAGAAGAGGAAAGAGAGCAAGTGAAAGTTTTTTATAGACATTTTGGGATGAGGTATAATTTTTATAGCATAATTCTTAGAATCCACCAAAAGGAGTGCTTTGTGGTTTTTCTCAGAGGATCACTGACCATTGCCAGGCATCACAACACTGCATAAAGTAAGCCTCATGACTCCAATTTTCAAATTTTATTCCACAAAGGCATGCCATCAACATTGCATAACTATAGGTGATTGCTATCTCATGGCAGGGAAGTCACCTTCCCTCACAGGACAGTCAGTGACTCACAAGGACAATTAACCCTGGAGAATCAGGTGGTGTAGCATTGTCAAAAATGTTATTTACCATATGTTTGGCAGAACAGAGAGCTGATTTACAGGTTGATACAATGAGATGATAACTTTAAAGTATTTTTTTTTCCTTATAAAATGAATGACAGGGAACTTGTGGGAAGTTAACTGGAGTGAAGATGAGATTTTTGATGTAGGTGCTGAGCTTTATAATATAAAGCTCATGCTTTAAAGCTCATAATGCTTTATAATGCATTTATCTTTGACAAGCTATAAGTAATGGCATTGCAGACAAATACCTAAAACAGAGATGTTCTTAGGCAGCCAAATGACTGGTCTTCAATAATTTTGCTGTGTAATAATATTTTACCAGATGTTTTCTCAGGAGCAAAGTATTGCTGATCTTTTCCCATAGTGTTCATTCTTTCAGAGTACTAAGTGCAGGAGTCTTACCTTGAATGTGTTTTATCCTTCTTTTTTCAGTGAAGGCTAGTAGTCTTTTTTGGCTGCAATCTACTCTGTTAGAAAACTTTCATAGAAATCTGTTATCTTTTGGTTTTTAGGAGACCACTTTCATTTCTGCTGGATATTAATTTTTGTTTGGTTCAATCCTCTAATAAAAAAAACCACTGAATATTGGAACACACATTTATTTATGAGGCAAAATGTACACAGGAATATTGCTAGCTGATATATAAATTTCTAAATAAATATATGGGGGTTTGAACTTACCAGAAGATTGTGACTGAGAAGCCACGAGGTTGCCCAGTATGAAGACCATCGAATATGCTTGAAAGATGAGTCTCATGGTTGGAATGACACAACAGACTGTGAAGAAATGAGTAATCATAATCTCTGGATTTACTACTTGATCGTTTTATACCAGATGCTGGAGGGAGGTGGAGGAGATGACTACAGGAAATAAAAAAATTGCTTATCTATAGCTACAAACAAATCACAACTGCAGAACTTCCTTCAAACAATGTAAAAACAAATCATCAGAATACGAGTATCTCTTTTTCCAGCTTCATCTTCTCACAGCTGTATCAATCAGAGGAGACCAAAGCCCTGATGCAAACCAGGACGAGGTACCTGTGCAGAGGTGTGACCACATAGAATCACAGAATCAATCACAGAGTCATAGAACAGGCAAGGTTGGAAGACACCACAGAGGGTTACCTGGTCCAACATCCCTGTTCAGGTAGCCTCATCCCAAAACACATGGTAGAACACATTGGGTCCAGATAGTTCTTGAATATCTCCAGTGAGGGGGACTCCACACCCTCTCTGGACCATCTGTTCCAGTGCGCAGTCACATGCGGTAAAGTTCCTCCTTATATTCAGATGGGATTTTCTGTGCATCAGTTTCTGCCCATTGCCTCTTGTCCTATTGCTTGTCATCCCAACCCAAGAAGAGCCTGGCTCCATCTTCTTGGCGCCATCTCTCCAGATATTGACAGACGCTGATGAGGTCCCCTCTCAGCCATCTCTTCTTGAGCATGAACAGGCCCAGCTCCTTCTGCCTCTCCTCTCAAGAGGGATGTTCCAGTCACCTTATCCTCTCTGTCACCCTCTGCTGGACCCTCTCCAGGAGCTTCACATCTTCTGGGCTGGGGAGCCCAGGACTGGACACTCCAGATGGGCCCTCGCCAGGGCTGAGTAGAGGGGCAGGATCACCTCCCTCGGGCTGCTGGCAATGCTCTTCCTTATGCATCGCCGCACACCACTGGCCTTGGCCCCAGGGACACTGCTGGCTCCTGGTCCACCAGGACCCCCAGTCTGTGCTGGTGCCCAGGGTTGTTCCTCCCCAGGTGCAGGACCCCGCATTTGCCTTTGCTGAATTCCCGACAGTTCTTCTCTGACCGTCTCTTCAAGTGTCGCGGTCCCTCTGAAGCGCTGCACAGCCCTCGGGTATCGGCCACTCCTCCCGGCTTTGCGTCATCAGCAAAACTTGTTGAGCAGACACTCTGCCCCTTCATCCAAGACATTGATAAGTTAGTTAAACAATATTTGGCCTAGTATTGAACCTTGAGGGACCACTAGTGACAGGCCTCCAATTAGACCCTGTATCATTGATTATGACCCTCTGGGATCTGCCATTCAGATACTCATCAATTAGATAATTTTTTTCCTAACTATTATTGAGCTTTTTCCGTGCTTGCATCAGAAAATGTACAGCAACTTTTTCCTCACTCAGGGGCTCTCTTGGGCAGATGATCAAGTCAACTATGGTGCATGTGAAGTGCCCTGAGACCCCTGCTGAAGCTGCCTAAGACCCCTGAACTACATTTTGCTGCTAATTTCTCAAGAGTAGAAGCTTGTCTGCCATGCCTGGTACTAGGTATGGATGGCTGGGAATAAACCCAGAAGTGCTGCCATGATTTTTTTGAGGTTTGCTTTCATTCCTCTTTCATTCCTCATTCCCAAAATGTTCACTGTCCTCTTTAACCCAACAGCACTCTTTGTCCAATAAAACCTTTTTCAGCTTAGTCACACCGTTGATGTCTGCATGTCCCAAGAAGACCCATTCAAATCTCAGTAATTCTTGGAAACCCCAGCACGACTGCCTGACACGCATACAGTATTCTGTTAACTGTCTGGTCTCTGCTTTGATCAAGTTCCTCCAGGGAGCCATTAATTCCTGGAACTAAAGTGACAAGCAACACAAAATACTAAACTAGGTCGTAGGTGATAGCTAATGGAAAGCTAATATCACTCATGGTTTACACAACGTTGCAAAACTGAGTGAGATAAACAAAGGCAAAGGTCCAAAATCCTCTTGTTCCTCAGGTCACGGAAACTCCCACATGTCCCCATTTGGGTTAAAAACACATTTTTCTTCCAAGAAATGAGTCTTATCTGTCTTTAGAGAACAGATAAGTGTGCTGTAGCAAAATTTGTCCCTTTCTGCTTTTCACATAGGTAAAAATACATTGGACTGCAGAGCTCCTAAGGTAGTTCATTGTTAGGAGGGAAGGGATAAAAGAAGACAACAAACAAAGGGAAGATATCTAAAATAACTTCTGGATTATAATTACTTTGATTTTGAGACATTCTATCTAAAAAATGGTCTAATTCTCAAGCAACAACACAACATTTTCACTCACCTTTTCCTTATAGAATGTGTGCTGGTACCACAAGTAATAATGCCTCCCACCAGTCTTGTCTTTTTTCTCATATACCAAGGACAAACAAAATCTCTCTTTTTACTACTTTGTAACCCAAACTGAGGGCTGAGGTCCTGCGGAAGAAAAGTGACATCTAGGTCAAACAAACTGCTTTTATTAAGCTGACGCACTATTGAGCTATTTTTGCTACTGCTGAGAGAAGTATCAGATTTGTCACTGGAGGGATGTAGGGCTTTGGCACCTCCCACCTCCCCCTCATGCAGGCAGATACTAGCCCAGCCACCTGCCTTATGTTCTGTTTGCTGGAAGCCAGCTCTGATTACCTGATTTGATTTTTTTTCTTGATCCTAGTCCATGAACAGAAACACTGTGAGTGATACCATGGGATCTGTTCTCCTGGAGGATGTTTTCTGCCTGCCTGCCTCCAGGAGTGTGCTTGATTAACTTGGCCATGTCCTCTGGGTCATTGCTCTCAGGAGCACAAGGACAGAGCATTGTCCCAATGTGGCCTGTTTTCAGGGCTCACACAGAGTGCAGTGTTGGATTGTTTGGCCTGAGAAAAAAGATTCATTCTGCAACTTCATGAAGAAATAGGGAAAGCAAATGGTGAAGCTGAGCTGAAAACTAGCAGCAAGGGCTTCTGATGCTGACTGCTGGAAGAGAAAATTCTTAGCAAGACACACAGAGGATGAGAACAATGCAAGTAATGCAACCAAAATAAAAGAAGCCCTTTTGACTTCATTTTTATTTTGGATCAAACCGCACAAACAGATCTTGGCGCTCTGCCAGGTCGTCTACCCACAGCAGCAGTTCTTGGGTGACTGCACTTCCCAGCTGCAACTTCCAGAACTCTTGCTAACTTTCATCAGTTTCCTTCCTCTGTTTTTAGTTACCTTTCTATTATTTCACTGGTGGTGTTAAATGGGTCTTGGATCACCATGTAGTTCAGCAAAGCAAATTGTCCCAGTTTAGTTTTTTCTTCACTTAGAGCCAAAACAATCAATAGTCTGTGAGTAATTTTCATTTATTGTTACTTACTTTTTCATGGTCTTGCTCACAGTCTCCACATAAAGCCCTAAAAAATAGCAAGATTATATCTTTTTGTAGAAATGGCCCCTTTTAATTTTTAGCATTAACAGGATGTGATTTCAGTGTGCTTTGAGTGAGTGGGATAAAGGGAACAGTAAACCATTTATATAAAATAGGGAGTCCCATCACTCCATGACAAATCAGTTTAGTCAACTGATTCCCTGTTTTAATATGCTGCAAAGTGCATGTGTAAAGACCTCTGCTGTACACTTTGGACACATCTTCTGCCCGTGGGAAAAGCCTAGGGGAGAAATCTTTGTGTGTTCCTTCCTGGAACTTTTAAAATTCACATTCTTATACAATTAATTCAAAAAGTGTCACTTGATGGTCTGTCCTTGTATCATCATGGCATGGCTTTTCCTAATCTTTTTTATGAATGACAGGAAAGAAGTGAAGGGAAAAAGCCAAGCGAGGATGGGAGACGGACTGCATGGATGAGTGTGAAGCTCCTACCTAAAATCAGACATGAAATGGATTCCACACACAAGAGGTGGAATCTGGTTGATCTTTCCGGGACAGGGCTAGAGAAGTCAAGGCCAGCATGGAGTTGAATCTGTTAAGGGTTGTGAAAGGCAGCAAGAAAGCATCCACAAGTGTATAAACAGTAAAAGGAGGACAAAAGAAGACACAGACCTGCTGCTGAATGAAGCCCATGCTGTGCAGGGTCTTTGTCAACACAATGGAAGTTCTTCTCTTTGTTAATGTCTGATACTGACATTGACTACTCCCATATACATTTCAAATCCTTGCCTAAAAGAATAAGCATGTTTGGTCATTGCAAAAAAAAAAAAAAAAAAAAAATCAACATAAATGTTCCATCAGCAACTAAAAAAAGTAGTCTTTAAAAAATAGAGCCAATGCATCAATAGAATAGAACAGAACAGCATATATTTTAGTTGGAAGGGACCTACCTAGTTAGAATTACCATCTAGTTTAACTGCCTGACCACTTCAGGGCCCACCAGAAATTAAGACCTGGTATTAAGGGCATTGTCCAAATGCCTCTTAAACACTAACAGGCTTGGGGCATTGACCACCCCTTTGCAGGAAGAGTATTTTAAGTACTTGACTTCCCTCTCAGTAAAGAAAACTCTCTCAATGTCAACTCTGAATTTAAAAGAGAAAAAAAAAAAAAGAAATTTGTTGGCTGAAGTTAAACATCTTTTTAAAAGTCAGAAACAAGCAAGGACCTCTACAAAACTAATAATGAATAGTTGAAGTTATATAGCACTGAAATATAATTGAAAAAAATTAATGGGTAGTATGCAACAATCTGTTTATTGGATGGGATTACCTGTTTCATTTAGAAAATTCTTTTGTTATTTTAGTTGATGGTTCATGTTCCATTTTTTACTACTTTGCTTTGTTAAAGCAATTGAACAAATTTTTTACTACATTGCTTTATCCTTGCTGTGTGTTTCCTTAAAAAAATTTGTAATAAGTAATATATTTTTGTTCTTCAAATTGTGCTTTTGTTTTCTGGGGAAGCAAATAATGAAATTGAAAATTCAGGGATGCATCCTCAATTTTAAGAGTATTTTGCATCAAATGGAAACCAGACATTTACACTCCTATTCTTTTTCTCTTTTCCTATCTATTTATGTCACATGTAGGGTTCTTCAATTAAAAGTCAAAATGGCCAAAGTAAATTTTACCATACGGTCTATAAAACAATCTGTAGAAGACAGAATAGTTGTGTGCAAGTAAATTTATGAAGACCTTTTGATTGCATAATCCTTAAGACTATGGAAAATTAGGATTCTCATTATCAAATATACTTTAATATACATTCATATTAAATAAGATTATGTAATTGCATAATTGCAGTATTACCGTCCTGTAATTCTAGGAAAGATTAGAGGCTAAATATAATTTCTGTGAGTTTTAGTTACTCTCCTTTGAAGAAGTCTGCTGTTTCCATCTGCCATGATGGAGTATTTTGACCTATTTTTGAGATTTCCAAACCTCAGGCACATTCCTTTTCAAAACACCGAACACATCTGCCCTTGGTCTTCCTTGGTAAAAGGTGGACAACCTGTCATCCTGGAACAATTGCATTGCAGGTGAGGGCCTTTATTCATGTTCCCTAAAATGGTAAAGAAGCTGAGAGGGAAGCAATGGGAACAAATAGCTAACATATATGTGGGGAAAAGGTCTGACTTATTAAAGGATATATAAGCTGTAATAGGTAGAAAACTATGGTGGATTACATGGAGGAAGACAAAACCTAAATATTAATTTTGGAATACATTTCTGGAAGAAAACATATTTTACTATAGTACATCCTTCTAGCTAGGTACCTTTCCCACACTTCAATAAAAGGTAAAACAGGAGACAACGAGAAACTTCAAGCTAGTCACTGGTGTTTCCTTTGTGAAAAAGAAAGAACAATCTTTCCTTCTCCCACCATAAAACTATTTCATCCTGTGTATCTCATTTCTCCATAGTCCTCACTTGCTGAATGCAGTGGGCAGGAGACCACATCAGGAATATGGGCATTGTTTAATCTTTCTGAGTTTGAACTCCTTTGGAATACATCCAACAAAACATGCAAGGTAAAGTGGTTAAACACCTCTTAGAAATCACAGCATGAATGGAGAAGATCTGATGGCTAAATAACCATTTCAAAAATGGATCATAGCCTGTTACCAACTGGGGCTGCATTATGGAAATCCTGGCCTGCCTTTCAAATCATGAGAGAAATAGCATTGTTTCTGAAAATCAACTTTTATGTCCTACACACTGTGCACTGGCCTATGTATTGCAGAGATTCATGACTATCACTGTCACCTTTTCGGGTCCTGGAGTCTGTAGTGGCATTCTGTTCTCATGTAGCAAGCTCGGCTGAAATCGACTCCAGTGAAAGCTAAGATGTTAGAAAGGGCATGAGAGGAAAAGGATAAGATTCGATCTTGATTTGCTTCTGTGTTTGTAGAGAATAGATACTGTCCCCAGGGGTGACATGTGAGGGATAGGACTGCAAGGAATGCAGGTGACAGCCAAAAGGGTTTTGCCTTCAACATGTACACCATCTCTGGTGCATAAAGAAGATGGGGCACCAGGCAAGCACTGATTTCATGCGTATGTTCTTTGAGGGTGTTGAAGGCTCCTGCACACACTGCTGAGTCCCAAATGGTCAGGAAACTCCATGAAATGCACCCTGACTTCCCTCCCCCTCTTCCCCCTACTGCTGCAGACAGTGATGGGTGGGAGATAAGGATTCAGTTTAAGAGCTCTGCTGGAGAGCATCTGCACATGCAGTTATATAGGAGATGCCTAAAGTAAGATAAGGACATTAAGAATGATTTTTCCACATTACTTTTAGTTTCTTATTAATGCAATTGCTTTCATATATTATGACTAAATGAAGTTGTTGGATTTTTCTGCTGTTGAGTGCTGAATTTAACATTGTGAGTCAGATTATAGAAATAGATCTATTTTGTAGTTTACAAGTGTTTGGGATAGTAATTGGAAAAGGATAAATAGCAGGCTGTTCCTGCAGCCTCTTGTATGACTACAGTCCTGCAAGCTACAGAACCAGGAAACTAATGCTCATAGCCTTTCAGTGAGATGTTAATTTCAACATGCACTGACAAAGCCGTGAAAAAGCCAAACACCACCATATTTTACCCAATTGCTGATATGTTGGTGTTTCAGAAACTTGTCAGCTGGAGGGTGTGTTGAAACAGACTAAATGCTTTCCACACTTACTGCCTGTGCTCAACTTAACAGCAAAAATTTGTGGCATCTGGAAGAAAACATTTTCTTTTTTCAAAAGAGAGCATAAAAGTGTGAAATAATGCTAGACTGAGTAGTTAATAATCTCAGGGTGTACTGAGATGACTGCAGATTCTTACCTATGAAAAGCATTTTAATCCTCGTCTCAGGTATTTACTTTGAAAGACACATGTACCATACTCATTTCATTCATGAGGCAGTTGATTACATTGACTTCTATAATTTTTAGGTAAGAAAAAGCTGCCCAAAAATTGCAGCATACTAAAAGCTCCATTCTTCTGAAACTACTGAGCAAGGAATTTTGGAAACATAGGATTTTAATTTTTGAGCTGGACCTGATCTCTGTTGGTATTTTCTTATTGAGAATTTTTATTTCCTTTCTCGTATCATTACAATTCTTATCCCACATGGACTTTGACTGAGAATCGTCACTTTTCACCTCCAATATGCCTAAATTGAATCACAGAAAGATCTGCATAGCTGGTAGTTGGAACTGAGCTTTGTGAACCTGTGATGTGCTGAACAGTTTATTCTCATTTTCATAATAGATTAAAGCTCTCATGAACTTTCTACTCCTGAAAACTTCCACATTCCTCCACTGTTGTTGGCACTGTCCTAAAAATATTCCGGGCTGCAATCACTGTTTAAATATATTTTATTGCTCTTGAGTTTAATTCTTGCACAAAATATGACAAAAATCAAAGAAATTTTGAACAGTGTTTCCTTGACCTTGAAATCAGGTATTGAATTAATGTAATTAAGATTGAAATCAGCAAATATTTTAGACCAGTCACAGGGCAGGAATCAGAATATGAGAGCAAGGAACCATGAAGGAGAAATATGCAGTGAACAGAATCTCCTCATGCTGGTGTTGCTCTCAGGGAAAAAATACACCTCAGTCACAGCGGTGGATTTCTACCCCTGATTGAATCAAGGAAATACAAACAGATCCTTTTGTGCAAATAGGCACTGCACAAGAAGCATTTGCTACAGATGGCAACAATCCTTAATTTTCCAGGGTGTTGAAGACTAATGGGTTTTGCCAGAGTATAAGGTGTGGGAAGGGCTTTTTAATGGTGCTCAAACTTTGGAGGACCCTAAGAAGAGCTACAGATTAGCTGTTAAAGTTGATTTAGAACAGGTTTGCTCTGAAGATTGTTATCTGCGCTGATCAGCAAGCAGGGAGCAGAGATCCCTGGCCTCACAGACCAAGGAGACACCTACAGCATGTCGTCTAAAAAGAGAAACAAGGCCTTAAAGTTTTGTTCTTGCTCTAGGAAGATTGCATTGTTACTTTTTTCACTTCTTCACCCAATTATTTTAGCATCAACTGTTTTGAATGTGCCCTCCAGAACAGGCGTATTTCTGCTTTAAGTTACCCTGTGTTTTATGAAAGGTGGTTTAGATCTGACTAACAGCAAGCACTTTTCATGAGAGCCTGCTGTATTCTTAAAACGAGCAGTTGAGGCACCCTAGCAAGTGTCCAGCTCTATGAAGTGTTGCTTGAGGCTGTCCAGGAAGGAGCAGAGCTTCTTCTATCGCAGCAGGCTGGTGTGAGAGCTGTCATTGCTGGGGGGATCAAGGGAAATCACGTCTTCCAAGGATGAACAATAGCTGGGAAAGCCTCCAGCATCTGGCAAGATACATGCAAGCAGGTTTGTCCTCTGAGGGCTTTAATAAATGAGAACTACTGAAAAATTGCCAGGTTTGATATAAATTAACTAAAATATCAAAAAAGTGAGGTTTTTAATACTCACAAAAAAACCATGAAATGACCATGCTTTTTAATGTACCCAAGAAACTGTCCGCTTTATGTTAAAAATAGCATCTTTTAAGGCATCCTGAACTACACACCTGTCTTTCCACATTGTATCAAGGTCAAGCCAGTTTTTAATTTGCAAATACACATAATAGAGTTATTTGTGTCTTGCAGACAACAGAAGAGGGAAGACAAGCCAACTGTGTCACCTGGCTTTGGGCTGTATTCCTACTGACCATTTCCTGCTGGATTATGGGAGCTTCATTCTGAGCCCTGTTTCTGTCTTTCGGCTCAGGGGCTGATTTTCCTGAGGTCTTACTGAGTTCTTTCCTGAGTTCTGAGACTGAGTTCTTTCCTAGTGTTTTTATGTTCTTGATTATGTGTGTCTGTGCATCTGTGTGCTCACTCACACATCTGTATGTATAGCTTCTATATAAATAGATGCATAAATACATGTGTAACTATATTCCATGACAGATTATTGTTATGTAGACATAGGAACATACTCATGTATTTTATTATTACCCTGGGATTAATCAGACATTTATAGCTCATTTTTCTGGATCCAAGGAAATCAGATTTCAAAAATGATTTCAGCACACCCCTCAGAATACTTCATTATTAAGACCCTCCGCTGTCCTGGAAGTCTAATATGGCAGTTCATCTGCCTTCCAGGCTCACTCCCACTAGTGATGTGGGAGTGTTGAACACAACCAAATGTGTTAATTTACATTTGTAAATTATGCACACACAGCAAGTCAAAGAACTCTCATAGAAGGTGGAGTCACCATCTATGCTCAGGTGCCTTCAGATAATGGACTTTATACTGTAAGCATCACAGATTGCACCCAAAACTGGTATTTTTTTCTTGGGTGCCACCTGACGTGAAGCACTAGCTGAGAAGAATCCTGACTTACTGGCTGTGCCAGGGGGGTCTCAGGGAGGCTGCCCACTGGCATGGCCTCTGTCCAGTGCTCCTTGAGACCACAGCCGGGGTGGGGTCAGGAGCACCTCTGCGAGGGCGACAGCTCCAGCTCTGCACTCAGGTTTCACACTCAGCCTCTTCCACGGGAGGACACAGCCATGTGAACACACATTTTCAAGTGTAAGAATAGGGATGAACTGTGTGGGGATAAAGTCCTCCACAAACTCCTGAAGAGAACATAGGATCTACTTAAGTTAATGCTCTGCTGTCACTACTTAAGATGTTGGACTAATGAGTAGCAACTTCATGTATTTCAAGTATGGATACTCTGTGGAATACGGGGAAATAAGATGGCCTTGAATGCCTGAGTAGCGCAAAGTTGAAAACCAGATAAATTTTTTAAATTAGCATATGATTTCATGCAAAGCTGAGCTGAAGTGTGATACAGCCAGGCACAGGCACTGAAAAAGCAAAATCAGCTCCAGCTCTCCATTTTAACACCAGCAAAGACACAGTTATCTGTATTTCACCTTGTTAAATTACTCCAATGCTCTGTTTTTGTCCTGTATTTTATTTCAGAATGAAATGAAACTCAGCTTCCTTTAACTCATTCCAACAAAAAGGGGTTCAATCTCTTTTTAAAATTTTATTGTATATTTTCAATTAGCAAATGAAATTAATACATAAAACATTATTCAAACTTATACATATTAAATTTTAAAGCATTTAAATCACCACCTAGAGAACATTCAAAAGTTAAAATGTTAATTTCTTCAAAGTTCTGATTTCATGAAATGAAAAAAATTAAATTATAATGCCAATAACAGATCTAAATGGTTTTCATTAAAAGAGATAGAAATAAGAGTGTCAGTAGTTGGGAGGGCCAAATACATAGTCCTCAAAAATATCAACTCTGTTTAGAGAAAGCTTTCTTCTGCAGAAGGTAGCCATGCCTGGATGGAAACATTGCAGCCTTTGCTTATTAAAAATGCTAGGCTTATTTGAGCACACATGGAAGTACACAAGCAGCATTTAGCTGACACAGGAAGACTACAGGAATTATTCATGGGAATAATTAACAACCTTTTACGGACCTGATTACAGGACAGTGAGCTAATGAAAGCAAAAGTAAATAGACAAGCAGAAGTAAATGCACAAGAATGCAGACTAGCACCATGGGGAAAAAAAAACCCAAAAAAACCCAAAAAACATTTTTAAAGGTGAAAGAAAAAGATTATTGATTTAGAAACTTATGTTGTGCCTCTGTTTTGCATTTGAGTTTCAAATGTCTTCCAAAATAGACTCATGATTTCATGCATAATTGGTTTGACATGAAATTATGGTGACTGCTGATGCAAATGAGGTAATTGTGCATGCCAATTATGTGTAATATGCCTGTTGCCTTGTTTAAATAAGCAATTACAGAATTTACAGAGACAAGCATGTTAACTAGGAATGCATATTAGGCACAAAATTATCACCACTTAATTCAGAAAATCAGGCAAAGTAGAATTTAGCTGGGGGAATGGTTATGAATCTTGGCATTTTTCCTAGGCATAAAATTTTAGTTTCATCATATGAATTTCTTGCATGTACACCAGCCCATGCCCCAAAGTGATTTAGAAAATAAATAAGCTCAGTAAAATTAAACACAATGCCTAGCTAAGTGTATGAACGGTCATCCTAATTACCTTGGCACTCCTCAAATTTTCATGCAAACCTTGTGGAAGCAGAGTAATCTGTGAAGAACTTTTAATTTTCTACTGAACTATGGTTGCACCACTGGGAGATTAAACAGCCCCACATACTGCCCAGCAGAGGAGGGAGTGAAGACCCAACACATTACAACCAAATTTTTAGAGAGCAATGCCTGATGCTTTTCACCTTTGGATGCTTGGAATCCTTAAATTGCCCATTTTTATGTCCGGTCTGTGATGTGCTGTCAGACAGCCCCACAATGTCACTCACAGAGTGGTGATAACTCCTGGATCATGTAGAGTCTTTCTGAGGGCTTTGGCCATTGGCTGGTCCACATAGATTCATTGGTGATTTCCAAGTCTCAAAATGTCACACATATCGATAAACTAAATTCTCTTATATCATTTATTACAAATGAAAACACATTATGCATTTGGCAACTTGAAATGCAAAATTTGTATTTAATTGCTGCTGGTGGTGTTTTGTTTTGGGGTTTTTTTTGGTGTCGTTTCAATTATAATTAGGTGTTATTATAATACAAAGATATCAATATAAAAAGAAAAAACAATTATACTTTGTAACCTAGTTCTAGATGTTTTTAAAATGGGTGTTTCACATTCTTTTCAAATTGCAAACAAGATATTTTACAAACATTTATGTCTATGCCAAATTATAAAATCAATAATTTAGTACTCTTTAAAGAACCCTCAAATGAAGGCCACAGAGCTGGCAAAATATCTCTTCCAGACCCCATATCACAAATTTGTCTTTTCCCACTGAGGATATATTGTTACTTTCAACTGAGCTGTTTGCATGCATAAGACTGTGTGTGCCAGTCATAAGGATAAACCAACTATTTAGGAAATTACCTGGAGGTTCAGATTATAGCTGAATTATTTCAGCTGCTGGAAGCTGATTTTTTTTGTGTTTGTAAAACCAAGAGAATATGTTGGCAAAAACCAAGTCCTTGGAATATCTAACAAAGTGTATGGATTTGGGATCAACCCCTTAACCCCCATGGAAAGCTCAGCAGAAACCTGAAGTATATCACCTATGCTGTCCTTCTTTTGGGCCCTGGTGTACACCCCCAAAACTCCAGCATTTCAATGTCAGATATTGATGTTGCATATTTATATTTTAATACTGGTGGCTTTGCAAACATGTGGAAACAACCTAGTTCTCTCTTTTAAACAAAATAAAACATACCAGAACAAAATCCTAAAGCTCTCTATCATCTCCTTTTCCTTCTCCAAGTCTCCCTTCCCCTGTCCTCCAAGGAAAACATGGTGGGTCTGATCAACATAAATTCTAATTTAATTTGTACGCAAAGAAGTCACCCTGTCATACAGTTGGTTCAGAAAATGTTAATCATCTGGTTTGAGTTTCTCCAAGAGCCAATTTTATTCATTGAAGTTCATATTTAACATCAGTTCCTGCTCTGTGTGGCAAGATTTAAGACCTTATCATTTCCTCCTGTCTGTTCACTACAACGTTCTGATGAACATACTTACGTTAAAGCCACAGCAATTGTTTGCAGCCTCTGTGAAGCCTCAATATTCCTGTGTACACTTTGAGTTTGTAAAAGATTTCAGTGTGTAAAAGCTACTCAGATTTTTTCCAGCTCTGTGAGTTTCCCTTTCCTGACAAACTTTTTGTCACTACATATTCCTGCATAGACTTAAAAAAAGATTTTTAGTATAAAAATCTATCTGTTAAAAGTGGGGATATGACAGAAATCTTTTTTATGAGTAACTGCCACTTTTTTACTTTTCTTGTAGAGAAATTATGAAATCTACTTTTTTTTTTTTTTTTAAGCGCTTCGCATTGTTGTGATTTTCACGAAGACAGAAATGGTTCAAATCAGAAAGGTCTGATTTCAGGTAAACTTTCTGAACACTTGTAAAATGCCACTCTGGTAAGTGTGTATATACAGTATATAGTGTTTGGGTTTGTCTTTTGGCAGCTTTTCCAGACTGGGTTTTGGCTGAAGAAGTTCAGGCATCTATGTTTACCCAGAAATGCTGCCTTCATAAAAATATGCAAGAGTAACATGTAAAAATCTGTGTCTAGTTTTTTGAAGAGCTATGATTGGTGTTTTTATCAGTGTCATACATTTTAATTAGTTCTGTATTTCTAGAAAGTACAATTTAGTGTAATAGACCAGCAACAACTGAAATTTTTAGTGAAATACGTCTCAGTGTCATGGGGTTTCAAAAACCCCAGACTTCTATTTTACATACTATTGCCTGATGCAGAATTATGTTGATTCATGTCGGTTTTGTGGTGTTTTTCAACTTCTTTCATCTGTTCTCAAGTGAACCCATATATGTAAAAGTTTATGAACATAAGATTGGAAAGGAAAGTTAACTTTGTGCATTCCATTTTACCTCTGGTTTATACTTTGAACTAAGAAATTTCAACTAACTATAACCTGAAGAGTTTTCCTTGTTTCAGCCCATGGTATCAAAATGCAACTTTTTCAGAAGAATAAAACTGTGACAAAAATTCAACACAAGAACTTTTTTTAAAAAAAAATATGTATTTTTCATGCATTGTCATGAAGAGTGGATTACATAGCAATCCTATGTATCTCTTAAGTCTATACTGGAATTCAATAGTTACATTTTATGACTATGGATTTCATTATGGTTTTTAATGTATGTGTTTCATTTGTTTTCTTTTTCTTGTTGATTAGAGGTGAATTTCTAGTATTGAGGAAAGTCCTCACATCTACCCACAAAGACTTTCTAAGAAGTCCCATGTCATATTAATCCAAAGTTTGGAGACCCCGTAAAAATGATTCTGTCTCAATACTCAACAGATGGTGCTGGACATTTTGTGGGAGTTTTTTATTCTGCTTACCATTATCTTAGTCCTATATAGCAGAATGGGATATAATGACGTGAGGAGAGTTTGGGTTCTTTGCAACTGGAAGTCTTTGTAGTGACAAATGAAGCAGGGTGATAAGTGGACAGTTAATGGTAGTCCCTTGCACTGAACAAATGGCTGCCCATCATCAGCTAGCTAAATATGTTTCTACTCTTTCAGGTCCCAATTTGCCTGTAGTTCTGAAAAATTGTATCAGAATCTCAAATTTCAGAAGGTCCTTGTTTGGTTACTCTTAGGTTATTTGTGCTCCAAGTAGCACTAAAGATTTAAAGCAGGTCTGGAGGGAAGAGTGGCTCAGGTGTGGAGGCATGAGTCAAGTGAACTATTTCTATAGCCATAGGTGATCCTACAGTAAAGAAGATGGAGATGCCATCTTTCTCTCTAGAGATCTGGCAATCTCCTGCCCTCGGGGAAGATAATTTTGCATCCAGGAATGAGATCCATGTTATCTGAACTAATAATAACAAAATGTTCTTGTGCCTTTTAATGACTGACTATATACTCAAAGCAAGGTGGTATCTTAGGCCACTATGTCGAGGTAGAGTCTTTGTCCATTTTTTCACAAATGCCACTTTTTGAGGGGGCTGGAGGGGACTCTTCAGCCTGGAAATTTTCTTGCTTTGTTATCCTCTGATCCAGCTTCCCTGTCTAGTGACTGCTGAGAAGAACCTTCAGTACAAAACCAACTGGAAACAAGCACAAAACAACTTTCTTAAATGGGTAAATCTGCTTAAAGAAGGAAGGAGAAAGCCAGTCTCTACACTCTTTAAGACTAATAGAAGCTTGGGTTTTTCTTATTAGCTCCCATTTTATTTTCTCTTTGTTTTAAAAAGGAAGCAAGGGCCCTTCTCAGAATTGTAGCAAATATAATTGAATTTCAAATGTTGTTTTCAAACAAACAAACCATAGAAAAGTTGAGGATGGGGAAATATAAGCAAAGATTTCTAAAATGCTCTTGTACAGACAAACACATGTTTTGAGTTAAGTTGAGCTCATTTCTGGTAACAATATTAACTTTCTGATGGCCATGACCAGCAGGCATATGGAGAATGGAGGATGGCAGTCTTTATCGAATTAGATCTAAAGAGGAAGAACATGTATTTAGGGTCTTTTTTTTCCTTAGTATTTTTTTAGAAGGAAATCTGGAAAGGGCAAGTAGAGGGCTCATGGAAAGATCATATTTTTTGGAGCTGGAATGAAGGATTCTGCTTTTGTTAATGAACATCTTTTCAAGATTAGCTTTCTATTTACTTCTGTTTAAAACGCAATGCTGGTACAGAAAATCAGGCAGAAAATTTGTATCTGCTTTTCCTGAAAATTTTCTACTTTGGTTTGGTGTTTGGGTCTGACAGAGTTCCCTGTGCACATGTGATGTCTTAGAAAGTCGACCTGGAACAGAGACTGGACAGAGCTAGAGAATAAAGTAGGTCTTTATTGAAAAGCCTCCAGGATCTACCTTGGGCAAGACAGAAGCCTGATCAAGGCTGCACCCAGGGTGGACCAGGAGCCAACAG
>VZUI01094729.1:0-24326 GCA_013401135.1 Cettia cetti
GCAGCTGCGGCCCACCGGGCCTGGACCTCCGGAGGGGCTGGGACTGACAACAGACTGAGTGAGCTGAGCTGCACCCACGGCAGGGACTGTCTCAGTTTGACATCTCTCTTCAGAGCAGCAAGAGGTTTTATTGCTTCACTGTTCATTTTATATTTTCATAGCATCCATTCTTTGTGCTTGTAAGTATTTTGTTTGTTAAATAAATAGTTTAATAGTTTTTTCCACTTTTCTCTGAAGAAGTTTTTCCAGGACTGGCCTGGGGGAGGGGCTGTTTGGGCTTGCTTTCCAGAGGAACCCCCTCCAGAGGTTTTCTCCCAAATTTACCCTAAACCTAGACATCTCCATGAAACATTTGTTTTTAGATTCTAAGCCATCAAAATATTTGGAAATTCCTTTTAATGAATGAGACTTAATATTTAAACACTATCACAATCACTTTCCACCCTCAAATACACATATAGCTAGATTTCCCACATTGGCATCTTCCGTAAAAGCAAAATAATTCCAAAAAATCAGAATGAAGTTGCTTTTGTGCCCTCCACCAAAAGGCTAAAGAGGAAGGGATGCCATTTTCACACCATTTTCCCATTATTAGGTATGACAAAAACCAGTAATGAAGACAAATGTTGATGCCTCTAGAAGGATTTGAGCAGGTGAAAAGAAATATGTATTTCTGTTAATCTCTGTACCTGCCTTAGGGCATATTTCACATTAAGCTCCATGCTCTAATATTCCTTCATAATTTATTTTAAATCCTGCAGAGCATGTACATAAGGCACTTTTATCTTCTACTTTCCTCATTCATATGAACATATGCTTCTTTAGATTTGGCAGTCCTTCAAATGGGTTAATTTGAAAAAGATTTACAGTTAATGACTTTAACCTTCCAAACCAAAATACACCATGTCTTCAAAATCTGGAGCAATCTCTCTAACATTGACAACCACTTCTGTTAGTCTGACAAGTCATTAAAATAGATCATAATTTTTTAGGTAAATAAAATTCAAAAATCCTCAAAAACTGCCACAAATATGTATGCAACATAAAATTACATTGTTACTCTTAGCAGAAATTCTTCTTTCTGTATAAAAACAATTGACTTAGAGCAGCTTTTTCCTTTGAAATCAACATTAATTCTTTCCACTGTATAGCCATTCACCATCAGAAAAAAGAAGACTAAAAATATCTCAAACAAATTCTGACTTTTAGCCAATGACAAGTTTCATAATATAAGCATCTCAAAAGTTCAGGTGCAAAGGAAACTATCAAATAAATTCAGAAAGATTGATTAATGAAGAAAGGTAACATATATACTGTATTCAGAAGTGTATGGATCAAACAGCTACCCGTTAAGACTAGAGCAAGTAAAAGTGCTATCAGTATTTGTATTCCTTCTAACTGTAAAAACAAAGACAAAAACAAGACAAAACAAAAAACCCACCAAATAAAACACCCACCTAAAAAAGCCCTAAAACCAACTAGCACAAAGCCAAAACCACTTGGATCTACCTCTTCTAGTGTTTTTGTGGAAACCCATTAAATTCTTGCAATTTATGCGCAAGTAGAGTACACAATTATGGTGGTGTTAAGACATAATTTTGTCCCCTATATGTCAATGAAACTTTGGTATTTTATCTTTCATCCAGTGTTTGTAGCCTTCATGTCAAACTGAAGCAGGAGAACTTTACCCAGAAATAATACGGGCAGGTTCAGATCTATTTTTGTTTTTACTGACGATGGCTTGGAATCAAGAGCTAGATAAAAATTGGAAGCAGAACACTTGCTGTAGGAAACAGCATTTTTCTTTTGACTTGGGAACAGAAATGAAAAAGAAATTGGGATAACCATATTAGCCAAAATCTCTATTTCTATATATGTAATGAAAAGGCTATTCTCCAACAGATTTGTCATTAGCAAGAGTTTTACAGTCTGCTTAAATACAGAGCAGTATTCAGCAATGAAGAAGACCAATAATGAAAATAAGGGATATCCCTTATCAGTTGTTTGCCCACTTTTTAAAGCTCTAGCCCCAAGCTCTTTTTCTTCCACCAAATGTAGTAGATTAGTGGCAAATCTGTCTCCTTTTTGTGATCTCATGCATGCTTGCAAGTCTAGATATTCTTCTTATTTCTGTTCTTGCATAGTGTCCATAAACCACGTTGCCATTTATAAAGGAGTTACAAAGCAATGACTTACCATTCCTCCCATCACTGTTTCAAATTGTCTGCTAGTTATCTGATTTCCTTCTCCTCAAGCAGTCTTTTTTCAAGAAAATCCTTCAAGGTTCAGAAGTCAGCATACAAATAAAAGTAAAAGAGTTGAGCCTTTCAAGTCTAAGAAAAAATGAGAGAGAAAAAGAAGCAAAGAAGCATCATTTAACATTACAATGATCTCATTTGTAAATAAGTGCAATGATTTTCAGTAGATGTTAATCTTTCTGAAGGCAAGTTTTCTTAAACACCTTTTCTCTGCACTCTGGGTGACCCACTGAAACCTAGAATAAACCTGTGCAGAGTACATCTGTCCTCATTTTCCTACATGTTTCTACTAGGGGATATAAAAAATGATATATGCTTAATAGTTTTTTAAATACATTTATTGAAACTGAATCTGATTCCCTTGCAGCATTTCACAGAGTCACATTATCTCAAATCCTGGAAAAAAATAGGAAGAGCTAGGCCTGGGGCTGAATGGCTATAAATGGCAAGTTTTGTAGTAAAGCTTTACTACAAACTTTCCATTCATTCCTGTTCCTATTACAGAGCACCTGCTTTGAATCATCACCTCAAAGAGTGTAATCTTTTCCTCATTTTTACATCTCCCATTTTACCTCAGCAAAATAAATTCAAAACTGAAGTCTGGAAATCATGGGGAAGAATGAACATATTTCTTTCTTATTTCCCAATAAACTGGGACACAGAATTTTCCCCCTGCTAGGAAGCAGGTAGAGAGTGCCTTTGAAGTCCTACACTGCTCACAATTTGCCTCTGATATATCATTGTTTATGCTCAGGCAGGGGTCCTTGAAAAGGTAATCACTGTGCTTTGCAATTCTCTGCAATGTTTTTGAGGAGAAGGATATAAATTTAAACTTCCTTTCAGAAATGAGTTAATCGGACTTTTGTCTTTCATGTCCAGACCTAGAGTGGTCTGGTGGACAAAAAGGTGAGCTGTTCCCATCACATTTGGTAGGTAACAATATCTTTTATAGGTAACCCTACCTTTTATAGGAAATTAATTCTACCTTACTGCAACATTTGTATATTCTCCCTTTCAGCATCATTCCTGTTCAAATCCATCTGCCTGACTCTCTGGTCTCCATCACCGCTTTATGTAATTTGCTAGAGCAAATAGTCATATTAAAAAAAAAAAAAAAAATTCCAACAGGAGACAATTCTGCTGTTGTTTTAGTCTAAATTACTGTATTCTTCAAGAAACTTACTGCGTAATTCCCAAAGTATCTTTCTGACAAATATTTTTTTGAAAGATATTTTTCTTTCATTGGAATTTTTTTATTTTTCTAAATTCACTCAAATTACTCAAAACTACATTCCTCAAGTCAGGCCAAAGGCTCAGTGCGTCCCAACAAATATAAGTAAATCCAGAGTTGTAAAACCACAGATGTGAAAAGCAAGGCTACCCTAAGATAAAACACACATGAACAAAGAGCACAGGTGGTGGGAAGATCAGAGTTACAAAACAGCCTTCCCTGGCAAATATTTAGCTACACCTTGTTGTTGCTTCAGCTAACCAGGTGGGAGCTGTACACAATACAGCAGGAGGAAAAATACTGCAATGACACTGAAAACAGCTCAAGAGGCAGTGAAAAAGAGGATAAAAAACAAAGGAAGCATGTTACAGATGAAGTTAACAACTTAAAGCTCAGTCAACCTCAATAGACATTTTCAAATTAGTATTATTGCATCATTGCACTGGTTTACTTAAATCCATGGGAAAACATTAATAACTGTGAATTTCCAATGGAAACCAAGCAAGGAAAAAACCCTCCTCATCTCTCTGAAACTTCTCATCAAGTCCCATTACTTCTGACAATAAATTTTTCAGGTCATATACAGAAATCCAAGCTCTATTTCACTCAGTGTATCCAGTGTCATCTGTATATGATGTATGACTAATATCACCACTTCATGCTATATGAAAAAACCTTTTCCTTAAAAAAAATGGGCTACTATATTGCACTCTGTAAAAATAAAATTATTCCAAGAGTCAGAGCAAAAGTCCTCAAATCATCCCAAGCCTGAATTATGGAAGTCACAGAATCATTACTCTCCTCAAAAGCATCCAAGCCTCTCAGCCAAGTCCTTTGTCAGTGATTTTATGTCACCTTTACTACCACTGTGAAGCAACAGCACCTTGGAGTATAGCAACATTACCCAGCTGAGGAACAGCTGAAGAATGTAGCCTTTCCTTATGAGAACATAATATTAATATTCAAATCACAACCATGAGAAGTCATTGCAGAAAATATTTTACTCCTTGAAGGTCAACAAGGCAAAAGGACTTCAGGGGACAAATAATTTCAGAAGAGAATCAATTGTTGAAGTAGATATAACAGAATAAATCCACTTACATAGCCTTTTGTTTAACCTTTCCAAGCACTTTGGAAATCTCTTCAATTCTGCCTGTCTGTGACAGATTTTATGTGCAGATATGAGAAGAGACATGCCAAATGCTTCAGTAATTCCAGACACTGAAGTCTCTAGATATTTAAAAGTATTAGTAACTGCTATTACATATTTCAGTCATTTTACTCAATTCTACAGACAGAATTTTATTGAATTTAGGTTAATTAAATACTGTACTTTACTACTAGTAAAGATTCCTATTTTTTTTCTTACAAACATTGAATTAAGAGTGAAGGAATTGTTATGAATAGCTTTTTCTATTGCCCTGGTTCAGAAAATATCTCTCACAATAACTTCGTAATGGATGATTTCTTGGATATTGATGATTCTGATATTTGCTTTAGCAAACAACCTATAATTTTTGGTATACTGTTCCAGTAATTTCAGAAATATTTTTTGGGTACTGCTAAAGAAAAGGCAGTGCATACTCTGTTCCACCTTTGGTTATGCCCCCATTTTATGAAAAGATATACTTAGATATAAAATTACCACCTGCTCATCTGAACAGGTTTCTCTTTCTTTTCCCTCTCAGCTGATCAACTACTACTACTGCTCCTAGTTTTCACTTTCTGAGCATTAGCCACTCATGGCTTTACGCAACAGTAAAATCATTGTTCTTTAGTAATTCTAGACTTTAAAAATACAGCTGCAATGAACCTTTGAAACACATTAATGGTAATAAGTAGCCATGAGGGAATTCCTAACTTATGTACAGAGTTATTTGCATAAATCAAAAACTAAAACACTCTTGCCTCACAGCATTACTTTTATAATCAGTGAAAGAGATACAAGAGAATACATTAGCTACACCTTCAGATTGTAAAGCAAAAGCATCAAAAAATCCTGCACAGAAACACAGGGATAAGTATGAAGGAATATATTTCAGTTTAAAAGCTGAATTGCTTCTTTAAAATACTAAGTTCTTGGTGATGGAGGAGAATTAACATTTAAGCCATAGCAACTTAAAATGCTCTTCTAATAAGCTGAAAACAGAATTATAATATTTCTCTAAGCTGTGAAAAGTAGTCATAGAGGGAAACTATTAAAAAATAATAAATTAAATTAAATTTTGGCAACTTGGTCCAGCTGTACTCAAAATAAAAGCTACAAGATAGCATAATTATACAATACAAGTAATGCCATAGAGGTAGACTTACCACAAAATTAATAACAATAAATTGAAACTATGTATAGGCTGAGACCATATCGCTACATATTTATCTCAGTTCTCGTATACAAAGTCATCTCCTTGATGACTTGAAGGAAAAAAACATGCTGTAGCTAAGATGACATCATAAATGAAAAATAGAAGTGGGTTTATAAAGGGTATTGCAAATAATGAATAAAGAGATTATAAACCACAAAATAAATCCCTAATCCAAAATCAGTTTAGAAATGTTTCCAATCATCATCAAGACAAAAAAAAATTGATAAAACCATGAAAGATACACAATTTTCCCTGGAAAATAAATAAGGGAATCTTAAAAAGCAAAGAAGAGAGGTTTAGCAGGAATACATTGTTGGCTGGTGTCAACAATGTATACAACAGCTTTTCTCAGCAGTATATTGGTTCTTTCTGATGCTTTTAACAAGCGTACATGTTTTTGTTTTCCAAAGATTTGTATACTTAATGTAGGGCTTTTTCTAATTCTTCATCTTCTAACATTTTAGCTATAACCAAATCATTAAAGGTAAGAATGCAGAATTTGCATTTGCAGAATTTTTCTTGAGTATTTTCACTAGAATAACTTATTTCATTATGCTTTTACAGGCTACTTACTTGATGATGACAGAAATATTCCTGGTTCAAATTATGATTTTAATTCTTTCCCACTAACTCTTGCATTAACAAGCTGAACAATTTGATATGACTTATACTCACCTTTTTTTCCAGGAGAAGAGTCTCAAATCTATTACAACAGCACAGCTGGAAATTATTTCCTACAGGTCAAGGGACTGCTTGCTATATTCTTATACTGATATCTTTAAGTGGTTCAAGAGAGACTCTGTGATAATTAGATTCAGTCCCTCGCAAATAAAAATGGGGATTCTAGAGGGTTCTAAAAAATATGTTCTTTTTTAATAGTAAAATTGAAGAAGACACTCTATTTCATATTAAAAAAGACTACTATGGGCAAGAGTTTCTTTTTGGAGATCAGCATTAATAGGGGGCAGTTATGTAAGTCACATAGAATACTAATCAAAACACAGAGATAGGACCATTTTTTCATTTCTTTATTGTTCATCTGCATCATTTATCTGCATCGTAAACTTTTCTTCATTTTAAATATAAATGAACTTGCCTTTTTTTTTTTTTTTTTTTTTTTTTTTTTTTTGGTCTTGTTAAACAAAATGCAAAGGAGTGAAAAAGAAATTCTCATAAAAAAAAAATCTTATGAAAATAAAAGAGCAAGAGAAGAAAGACATGGAAACATGGAAAGGTAAGTATATGAGGAGAAAATCTGTGGTCCCATAAAAATCCTGTAGCCTCCCTGCACAAACATATTCTGGTAATAGTTCATCAAATGCTTATCTGCATGAGGAACTCCTACTGGATATAATAATTCTTACATGAAAAGCACTTACCTCTCTGACAAGAAAACCATCACTGAATTGAGATGTAATGCTTAAATACGGGGGGGAAAAAAAGAAAATAAACTTTGATATGAGTATTGGGTCAACATTTTCAATAGCTCTCTAGCAAGTGCAAAAGAACTGAAGCAGACTGAGCAAATAAAAATATAGAGAAAGACAAACACCATTAACTTGACTTGAACTCCGTCTACAGAGAGAGTATTTTTAGCCTGGTTCTGAACAGATTATGGGCAGATGCATAGGGTTGTATCCAGTCCATTCCTAATTAATAGGCTTTAGAAGCTTCTCAGTTGAACCACTTCTCATTCCTGTGACAAATACCTGGGTATATAATCTATTAGGAAAAAAAATCAATTGCTTTTATAATCAGCTGAAGAAAACATTTCCTCCCTCAGTTGATATGTAAGTTAGTTGGAGACATATTAGACCTTAAATCACAGCTATATATAGAGAGATCATTTCACTTAGTCAATATTTTGCCCTATCTTTCCCAGGTTTTTCTATGCTTTTTTCTTTATCAAGTGTCCTGACTGAATTCAGAATATTTTTATTGTGTATTTGGCAAAAATTGCGCACTTTTGTAACAGTCAATTGCAATTAGTTTACTCATTCCTTAAAAATTTAAAGGCAGATGTTCATTCTTGTGTACTTAATTCTGTGAGACTCTGTGTATCTAACCAAAGGGTCTTTTAAAATTATGAAAATACTGGAATATATTAATTTTATTCACGGCAATTAGATCACAGGTTGGACACCACAGCTCCAGAGCTGAGTACAGTTGGCAGCTGTTTCACAGCAGAGTGCTTTCCTTCCTCTCCTGCATTGCATATACCACATACATAAACAGCCTCCAAAATCAACAGGGTTGACTTTTCAGCTTGATTTTTGTGCAGTTCGATGGTACATTATGAATATGTAATTACCAGTATTCAACAGATGAATGCAATCACTGAATATCTCTCTCTGTTTCAGCATACCTTCCATTGGAGGCAGCAAGATGAAAATTGCAGCGGGTTTCCATGCCTCTCCATATGAACTGAGCAAGCACCCTATGGTGACAGCAGCTGCTGCTCTCTGCTGCAATGGATATAGGCTCAGAAACATTGCTGGAAACGGGACTACATCTGTGGTCTCTAGAAATTTTACATCTTCAAACACACATTCCCTTGCTCTACCAACAGCCTGTTGTGAGTTTTTTGAAAAACTGTTGTGTTGTCCTCCAAGAACAGATCACCTTTACATTTCACTGTGGCTGTGCTCACAATGAGGACCTGTATCAGTTCTGCTACATTTACAAGTGTTGAAGTGAGAACTGTATTTCAGCAACCAGGTCCCCTAACTAGTGCACTCATCTGTGCTTCATTACAAACTGCCGAGGAGACAATACACCCAGGTGCTATAGTGCAGAGTTACATCTCAGACACAGGGTAGCTCCGTCACAATATTGTTAGAGACACAGAACCAGAGCAGCACACACCCACTGCTCTTGGAGATCTCTCTCTGGCTTCTGTCTTAGGAATTTTCCCAGACTGGATCCCTTGTTTTGGAACACACCTCCATAACTAGTCCTGTTATACAGTAACATTATGTCTCATTTTCACCTGGTAACTTTAGTTTCCTTGATGACAAGTTTATCTTTCAAATTCCCCTACAATAAACAGTCTTCTGTACAAGCTTCCAGGTTTTGCGAAATCTTTAGTTTCCTTTGGAAGATTCCCAGAACACAAATAATGCTGAATGAGGAGCAGTGAAATATGTGTTTACTGAAGGATACCATTAAAAACTGCAGCTTGGCTAAACATTCCAGAACTAGGGAAACAATGTGTACATACCCATGAAACTGAATATCTTTTTTATAATTTTATTTATATTTTATTATATTTTATAGAGTATTTATATCTTTTTTATATTTTTATAATTTGTATTTTCAGTTAGTCACTTCACACATATTTCTCATGAATAAGGGATTCTATTTCAAGTGTTAGCTGGTTTCACCAAAATTTTGTGGCTCAAAACCCCAGAAAATGTTTTTGAGAGTGTTAGTGGAGCCCCCAGAAGCAAAAAACAGACCTTAGCTTCAAACTTACTAATTTGGTCATTGTGAGCAAAATATATTTCTTTCACTGCCTTTGGAAAAGGGATTCATAAGGACATGGTTTAAAAGGCAGTATAACCATCTTACAAAAATAACTCTTAAGTGTAAAAATAGGGAGAGTAGGCTGTAAGAAAGAAAGGCAGAGGACACCAGAGAGAAAGGGGGGGAAAAAAAAAGTTTAAAGACAGACAGACATTTGAAAATTTTAATTTGCCTTCACTTGACCAAAAGTACACCATGAATCAACAATGCAAACGGTCTCAGCCATATTTTCACTGTACCTGCTGCAGTAAAGCATGTGTGCTGCTGTTTACATAATCATTGTCTCCATGTGTGCTGCTGTTTACATAATCATTTCTGATTCAGTTATTTAATGATGTGAAATACAAACATTTCTTTATAAACTCATTTTGCAAAATATTCTGCCTAATTAATCTCCCTCCAACACCATCTATTACTTTCTCTCTGTTTTTAAACACAAGTTTTCACAGCAAATGTTACAAGAGGATGACAAGGGCAATTATCACTAGAACAAAGCAGAACAAAGCTATGGTAATGAGAGGAACTGCAGTTCATTCATTGAGGTTCTGGCAGTGATGAAAGGAGTAAACTAAGCCTACCTTTATTTTATAGATAACAAAGCAATTACAGCATGCAAAGTAATACAACAAAAATAATAATTTACTGGAAAACTGAGAGAACAGAAGGCTCTGAAAAATACAAAGAAAAGCACACTTGTATAAAAAATAATTCACTACATCAAAATTATTATGAATAGGTGACATATAAGAAGTGTTGGGATGCATAGCAAATAAAACCACTTTTACAACAGGAAATACTGTTCACTGGGGGAAAACAAAACACCCCCCCAAAACAATAAAAAGAGAAAAAACAAAATATAAAGTGAGAAAAAACAAAACATAAGGTGAGAAAAAAACAAAACATAAGGTGAAAAAAACCAAAACAAATCATAGGAAGAAACAGAAGCACTTTATTGGATCCTGCAAAGAGGTAGCATATTTTGTTATTGAAAAATTTATCCACAGAAAGCCAAATGTTGTTTGAGTAGGGGAAACACTATGATCCAGGGGCTGCCCATATACACTGTGAGGAAAAAGACACATTTAGAATGGTGCGCTGTGGCAGGTTGGTGACAATCATGATAAATTTACAGTACCATTGCACCTGTTGCTCTGTAGCTGGCACTCAGGATCTGTCAGAAAGGTGAATTAAAATTTCTTTTTTCTTCCAGCTCCATAGTGCCTTCAAATGAAACTCAGGATTGGAAAACTTCACAGTGTATGAGCTGGAAGGCTCAGATAGGGTTCCTTTGTTGCACCTCCTGCAAATTGGCCACCCACAGGCTCTTCCACCAGATGTAAACGCTGGCAATAAAAATTGGTTGCACATTCACATCATGTCATCTTGTCTTCTGGTTTCAGCAATTTGGCCCATCTTAGGAACAGCAAGCAAATAAGTGAAAGCCTTAGCTAGGAAAAAGCTTCTGCACTAGAAATTCAGTCAGATTAATCTCAAAGTCATGAAACATCGCAGTAAAATCCAACATTTCCTAACGTCACGTTTTGGCATGGTTTAAAAGCAAATTAAGACCATGCAAATAGAAATCTGAGGCTCAAAAACAATGAGTACCCATGTCAGCCTCATGCTGATGTGGTGAGCAACCAAGACAGCCTCAGGTCCTTCTGGTTGCAGTCTCTGCATCCACTCCAAGTACATTTGTGGCAACCTCTCTCAGATTTTTAACATCAATTCATTGCTGTCTTCTGGGTTAGAATTTCCCATTCTTGCCTACAAGGAATTTCCTATGAATGTAAGGCAGGTCACTGGTACCTTTTAGGAAGACAGATGCCACAGATGTGCATCTTCCTTATCTCTCTGGCACACAGTTCAGCATGAGCATCTACAGCCTGGAAACAGCATTAACCCCATGTGCTGGGCTAAGGAGCTGAGGCTTTAAGCAGTACTCCAACAGATTAGAAGCAAGAGTAAGTGCCAAGTGACCTGGGTTTAGACCCTATTTCTGAACTTGTTTTATTGCAGAGCATAACCTCTACGAGTCTCAATTCTCACACTTGAAAAAGTCAGATAATTACACCTCTGTACTTCATGGGGACTCTGTGAAGTTTAAATTAATAATGTTTGCCAAGTGCTGTGTAAGTGCAGAGAATTATTAAGGTCACTCAGCATCAAAAAGGGGACCAGAGTCCAAGGTTTTATGGCTCTTGGCCCCATACATAAAACACAAGATTTTCCACTCAAGCAGTTGTATTAAATAAATCCAGGGCTTCAGTTCTTTATTATTTAATATGCCAAATGTCTAGACAGTTGTTCATTCCAAGGCTGATTTCTACAAAACACATACATTTTTACAAAGCAAAAATGTACTTTTTTGGGCTGCCTAACTAGTCACTAAGACATTTTCTGGCAGGTTAAGCAAGAATTTTCCTCCAGCAGTTCTGTCCCACAGGCAAATTATTTTTTTCTAAGACATTAAATAAAAATAAACACAATGAAAAAAGAGGTTAAAGATGAGAGATGGAAGCTTGCTTTTATTTACAAACCATGTTAAGAATACACCTATTTATTTTCCTTTTTTTAAGCTCAAAAAATGATGCTTTTTATTGGGTGGAAAGAAGAATGCAAGATATTTCTATGTTTATATTCATGTAAGCACTTGATCTCAGGAAAAACCCAACTCATTAACAATCCTTAACTTCAAATTATGCCATTATAAAGAGGATTTAAACACAGCATAAATATGCCCTTAATAACATCTTGGCCCATTCATTTGGGAGGCTCTTGTGGAAATGCAAAGCGCAGGACTAATTTTTTGTTCAAACTGGCTCACCACTAAGGGGAGGTACTATATGTAGCTTTAGTATTACAAGACAAGATGATGGAATCAGTTACTGTTTTCATGCTTTCTCTTCCAGACACATTCAGTGACACGTAATTGTTCTTTGGAATATGGTTTAAGAACTGATAAAATGCTTCTTATTATCCAGTCACACTAACAATTATCCAGTCACACTAACAACAACAGTCTCCAGTTCACTCCTTTTCATGGGATGGATAGGAGAGATAAATTGTGAGTACATCTTTAAAAAAAACCCTCTCATTGACAATGGATAATATTTTTAAACAGTGACTCTACATAATATTTCTCCATCCCACAGGAATCCAGTAAAATTTGCAAATGTCAGACACCCAGGATAAATTTTATGCAGAGTAAATTGATTTCATATTTTAGAATTTATATTAAAGAAATAGGAAGCCTGAAAATTCAGAGATTACCCTCAGAACTCCACCAAGACTCTGCAATACACAAACCCAGGCTTTATTCTAACCTTCTTTTCTTGCATGGAACAATACCTGATGGCAATTTTAAAATAAAGGACTTTTCTTTTGTTTTCTTTCTTGGTTGTTTGCTTGTTTTGTTCTGTGGGTGGGTCAGCACGAGGTTTGAGTGGTACTTTCTCCAACTCTCAAGTACCATCTACAGTTTTAATTTTGAAGCTATAAGGTCATAAAAATGAAAAACAAGCTGAGATTGACATTAGACAGGAAAATTATATTTCTTTAGAATTTAAAGTCACAAAAGAAATCACAACAGTAGTGATATGCAGACTTCTTATAGATAACACAGAGCATGAAAATTTCTGGCATAACTGTAAGATTTAGATACTAAAACTAAGATCTGCTTTTACATTCCTTTCATTGCCAAAATTATGAAATGTTAAGGGTTGGAAGGGATCAAAAAGATCATATAGACCCAACCCCCACTGTGAAGGGCAGGGATATCTCCCACTAGAACAGGTTGATTTTAAAGCCTTATCCAACCTTATCTTGAATATTTCCAGGGCTGGGACATCCACAATCTCCCTGGGCAACCTGTCCCAGTGTCTCACCACCCTCACAGTGAAGAATTTCTTCCTGATATCTAGCCTCTTTCAATTCCTACTCAATACTCCTTGTCCTATCACTACAGTTCCTGATGAAGGATCCTTCTCCAGCTTCCCTGCAGGCCACTTTCTGGAAGATTGCCGTGAGATCTCCATGCAACCTTCTCTTCCCCAGGCTGAACAGCCCCAACATTCCCAGCCTGGATCTGTAGGGAATCTGCTCCAGTCCTCTGAAAAACTTTGTGGCTTCATCTGGACTTGTTCCAAAGGGTTCATGTCCTTCCTGTGCTGGGACCCCAGAGCTGGATGCAGGGTTCCAGGTGGGGTCACACCAGAGTGGAGCAGAGGGGCAGAGTCCCCTCCCTCCCCTGCTGCCCACACTGCTTTGGATGCAGCCCAGGACACATTTGGCTTTCTGGGCTGGTTGCTCATGGCCAGGTTGTGGAGTTTTCCACCAACCATCATCCCCAAGACTTTCCCCACAGCACTGATCTCAATCCCTTCACCACCCAACTGTGGGTGTGTCTGGGATTACCATGGCCCTGGTGTAGTACATTTTAATTTAATCTAATATTTAAAATAATAGCTAATAAATATTTAAACAAAACACTCAATTTGGAAAACAATACTATTACTAATATTATTGGGCCAAATGTTTACTTCAAAGAAAAATACACAGACATAACATTACCCTGGACCTTGCTCTTTCACTGATAGTTTTATAAATGAATCAGCAGCAGCTGTTGGAAAGCTTAAATTAATTTGAAAATGAGAATGTAAAAATATGCATATGTTGGCTTAAAACCAGCTCTACTGGAAGGAAAATTTTGCCAGCATTGTATCCAGGCTGTCCTTCTGATGAAATATAAAGCTGTACTACTATCTCTGAAGCTGGAAGGATGGACAATAATTTAAAGTGAAACCTTACATCCATCTTTGAAACAAACAGAGTTTGTGATGAAGACAACCATTTGAAAATTTTTTGCTTGCCGGAGTAAAGCCATTAAAAGGAGTATCTCATATATTTCTGGTTATGAACCATAACATTATTCAAAGGTTTAACTTCACATTTCTGTTCACTTTGTAAGTCAGGTTGGAAATTTCTTGATCACAAAACCCACACAGTCCCCAACCCTTCTAGACTGAGAGTGGACTAACATATTTTCCATAATGTAGCTTTCCTTTAAGAGGCAGAATGATCTATTTCTGAAGTGGTGAGTGGGGATAATCATTTAAGGCCTATATGATTAACCAGATACTTTACAGTGAATATTTTTCATCAGCTGCAGAGATGGAGCGAAATTCAAAACTCCTTGTAGTACATTTTTTCTTCCTGAAGTTCTCCAATTTCATCCCCAAACAGGTATACTTCAACTCCGCAAGGTGAATGTAAATTATTTTGATAATGTCACTGTAAAATAAAAGCTACATGCTTGAAATCAGCTTGGTAAAAATAAAAAGAAGAGCCACATACAGCAATGCCTGACATGTTGTTCTCATCATTCCATTAGTCCCAGGGAGACTGTATCTTTAAACGAGGGACCATTTCAGTTTCAGTGCATTGTCTGGTTCCTGTCTCCTTCCACATTCCGTGTGTCAACTCTGTAACTATTACTTGAGCTAATCTAAAAGAAATAACCTACCTATTCAGGAGAAGTCTGAACATTTCATGTAAGATTACATTTCTTCCTTCTCATGTCAGGAGCGATAAGCAAAACCCAATACCCTGAGCAAAGAAATGATAATTCAAAGAGAAAGAAAATACTCTTGACATTTTAACAATAACAAGTTATTAATATAATTCACTTCAGTTGAAAGAAAGTAGAATACATTTACAATGCAGCTGAATAAAGGTTAAGTGTATTTTGTGTTTTGCTCTGCATTAAATATAAATATCTGTCATATCAAATCCTAGACTAGTTGTAAGCACCCTCTCAAAATCTATGTTTCTAGAAGTAAAGAAAGCAATTTAAAATATCACTTTTACAAATTACAAAATCCATGTCATATGGAATAGCTCAAGAAATCTAACACAGCTATTCTGAGCAGAGTTCTCCATACACTGGAAACATCACAATCTCTTCAATACTATTAACGCTATTGAGATACAGTACCCTTGCAGCACCTCACTTAGAACCAGTTTCCCAAAATAAAGGAATATAAAGCAGACTTGTGTCTTCCTTTTCCTTGCTTGTTTCATGTTATCCCTCCCATTCCCCCCTACGAAAATCATATATTTTTATATAAGAAAATATTTAACCAATTAAAAAATCACTGAAGAATTCATCATGAGAATTTTTAAAAGTATATGCTGTATTATAAAAGTACAAGACAAAACCCAAACTTAATTAGTAACAAATCCAATGTCATTCTCTCTTTTGTTAATTTATGAGAACAATCAGTCTGAAGAAAGCATTGATTTCTGAATCAGCTTCCCCACATTTGGGATCAAAGACTGAAGCTACCAGAACTGTCCACTTTCATCAATCTTTGCTCTTTCCTGGGACACTTTCAAGTCAGCATTTGAAATGCCTTTTCTTTCCTGTAAAGTTTAGGTCAAGCACTTTCCCCAAAGTAAGAATCTCTGAAATGTAAGGGAAGCAATGGGCTTTAGGCTATGTTCCCACTACAGTTTCTTTTTTTAATGGATCACCAGTGGTAGTACAGTTCTGTTCTAAAGCTAGGAGGTATGACTTGTCATCACCAGCAAGAGTCTCACTATTTTGAAACAAAACCCCCAAAAAAACCCAAAAAACAAACAAACAAACAAACAAACAAACAAAAAACCTCAAAAAAACCCAAAAAAAAAAAAAACAACCCACAACCAACCACCCCAACAAATACTCTTTGGGGATTTGACACCATTTAGGATTTGGGGATACAACAAGCACACAGTTCCTCCCCTAACCCCCTCCTTAGGATGCATAGTCCAGCCAGGAAAGTTCTTAAGGACCAAATTCCGCTTTCTACTATATGCTTTACAATGTTTAGAAGTATGTAGAAGGTTGCCTACACAGATAACAGCAACTGAATATATGACCTTTGTTCCCTATACCCTAATCAGCCACTAACAAATGAGTGAGTGTAACGGAATAAAGGGTATTTGTTAGGAGCATTTCTGTTTTTCTAACATCCTTTCCTTCTAAAGCTCAAAAGATAAAGCACTTGGCAGATGTGGTGTGCAGAAAATGCTTTACAGAAGGTAGGAACCCTCATAGTCAGAAGAAGAAAGGACATATGAAAGATACTCATGTGCACAAACGTTCTTAATTTGAAAGGAATTAAATGGAGAAAAGAAAGAAGGAAGGAAATAGAAAACAAGGAATAACACAATAATAACAAAAGGGTAAAGGAGAATTAAAAATAAAAAGAAAAGTTAATGAGAAGTTCAGCAGCAAATCAATGCAGTATAAAATTATACAAAGGTAATTAGAAAAGCACGTTTAGTCTGTGAATGGAACACACAGCTTGTTTGAAACCATGGTTTTCTCATTAGAAAGGCCATTACAGCATCAATAACAGATACACGTTTACTTACTCTACTGCTATGAGAAAACATATATTTACAATGAGGTGAAGGTTATATTTGAGGCAAGGAGTGCAGCCAGATCTTGCAAATGACGTGTGTCTTGTGTGAAGCAGCTCTAAGCAAAGTAGAAACTTATAACACTGATGATATTTGCAAGGTTTTAGAAGTCACTAGCTTTGTTCAGAAAACATCTGCAGAAACCAGCTGCATATGGACAATGCCAAAGAGTAAAGGGAAAACAAGCCAGTAAATTTTTCTTTTTAAATCTGTGATGACAAGCTCAAAGGCTGCTAAACAGCCACTTTTTTACTGGGAAAAAGACATGTAAAACTTCTACAAGGAGAATAAAACTGGATGGTGGAAGGAATATAGAAGTCTATTAACATGAAAGTATACATATAAGGAAAGCAAAATCAGTGACGAAGGCAACAGTCGATAAAAACAGACACCAGCTTAGAGGACTGATATTCAGCTCTATGCCTGCCTCTGCTGCTTCCTCTGAAGTAAAAAACCAAAGATTGAAAACAAGTCCAGCTCACTTCCCTGCCACAGAAGGAGGACAGGCTCCCTTTGAGTACAGCAGCTTTCCTGAATGGATGGCACAGGAGCAGTGGAGCAGCAGGAAGTTTTCAAGAGAAGGGGGTGTGAAAAGGTCTTCTTAGATACATTCCTTACTCTTCAAGAATACTCATAGGGAATGCCTTCCATACCTTTTTGACCTCAAAGTGGGTACTAAACTCTGCATTTGTTAAAAGTCCTGTGACTAAAAATAATGATCAAACACTAACACATGTTAAGCAGTTGCAGCTGAGACAGCATATTTTCTTTCAAATTTGCCTACAAAGAGAATTTAAATAATATACAGCAATATGGCAGTTTAACTCTTGCCATGAAGATTAAGGGGATGACCTCAATTTCCCTCCCACTCATCTGGAACTCTGGCCTTTGGGCTAGTTAGTTCTGTCACAGTCATGCTTGAAGTTACTTTCAATTCCATTGAGAGATTTTGGTTGAAAGAAAATATCTTTAGGAATAAAATAGTTCTTTAAAATTCGTAAATAAAAGGCTTTAATTAAAATGCACACATTTAGTTATTGCAAATCAATAGATAGAGCTCTACCATTCACAAGGTTCAAAAGGAACTTTGTAATCCAAGAAATTACTTGTAAAACTGCTGTAAAATATTTTTTCTTTAAAGAACAATCTATAAAATAATTCCAACAATCATATTAGTTATATTTGCTATTCACATAATCTCCCACTGTATGTTCCTAATATATTCAAGAAAGTCTTTCCTTCAAGTGCTTCACACTCAATTCAAGAAAAATTTCATTTTGAGGAAAACACAGCAGCATCCAAGTCTAAAATCTAATAAAGGTGGTGTTTTCTTGAGTGGGAGAAATGAAGTGGCAGTCAGTGTGCACAACTGGTGACAGGAAAGACACCCAAAAAATATGTTTCTATCTGAGAAAATAGTTAAAATAGTTGCTTTTTCATCAACTAAACAGGTTAAAAGTTCTGAAGTAAGCCTGATGTACCAAAGCAAGTTTATAAGTATTTTGAATGATACAATTAAAAACTACAGTAAGAAAACCTACCCTGGTAAGAAGAAAAGAAGAGCTACTACTGAGTCTTAAGAGAACTATTAATTGTTTCATCACAATTTTGCCATTTTCCTTATACAGAAATAATGGGGGTGAGTGAACACATAAAAAAAAATTCACATTTTCATAAACTAAGATTGGATTTAAAATTGTATTTTCTTGCTTAGAATGTCTGCATATTTTGTTTAAGGAGTGGACAGACATCCAGATGATGGAAACACACCTGAAGTTTGCACCGTCAAAACAACATATTTCTTGTAAACACATTTATATGAAAACTCTAAAGCTAACATTCAAACTCAGATATATCAAAGTTATATAAAAGAGGACAGCATTTTTGCTACAAGTATTTCAATTGATCATTTGGTCTTTATCAGCTCACATATGGTGGATCATGTCGATGGTGCTCTTTTAAGGTCACAAGAGAAACCCAATCAGCTGGTTGTGTTCTCTGTAAGGGTTGAATCAGCATTATCAGATTATGGTAAAGAGAGTGGCCCAGACCTAAGCACAGAACAAGAATAAAATCTGTTTCTTATTGTAGCTGTTTGTAAACTATTTGTTGATTTCAGTCTGATGAGTTACCTTTAAGGTATGAAAGAGCTAAACCATGAATACTACACGCTTGTAATTTTTGGGTTTTTTGAATCTCCAAAAGCATAAGCAATTGTATTGAAAGCTTTTCATAATGCAGTAAAGATGTTCTACAAGAGTCACTATTAACAAAGACAACACACTGCTATTAACGACTTTAACACTATGTAGTGTTATGTACTATCATCATCAAGCTAAGTGCCTTCTTATTTGCTAGGAGTCAGACTGCATCCGTTCACCCAGAAAGCACTCAACAAAAACATGCTGGGTTCACCCAGAAAAATTGGGTGTACACTTTATTTTAGGGTGTTCATACTAGGGGTAGAGTGTGATAACTCAGGCTAGCATGTCATTGCTCACTTCAAACCAGTTAATTGACAGTTGTACCAGGAAAATAATAGCAGCTGGCCCAAGCATGAGCTGAAGACATGTCCTCCTGACACAGGGAACAAGAGCAAGCCTGTACTTTGCCATGACATGTTACAGCTAAGCTCCCTGGAGGTGGTTAACTTTAAATTAGGATGGTGTCTGCAAGAGACGCAGTGACACTCCTGACTACTCACAAAATGTATCCTAGAAGATCACACAAACTTAAAACAGTCATGGTGGTAGACAATGTATTTGCTTAATTTTAAGAAACAAAACAAAAGAGAAAGGAGCTAAATTTTGGACATCAAGGAGAATATGGATCCAAAGATTTTAGTATCTGTGGGATACTAAAATTAGTGGATACAACTGTTGGTAATTTTAGCAATAGAATTTGAAAGTCTCTGGAGAGAGTAGTTTTGTGTAGGAAAGTAAATTAATAAGTAAAAGAGTTGCAGCAATTAAAATGGACTTGATGTTTTACAGTATTTTCCCTACTCTTGTAGTTTTTCTTTCTCATTTCTTTCACTTCATAGCCACTTCCATGTCCCTTGTAAATGCCACAATATATCCATAATCTGTAAATAGTCCATTAAAACTGGAATAAAATAACTATGGGGTTATTATTTTTTTATACTGAATTTTAGATGAACAGTTTCTATTAGTGAAAAAAATCCATGTAAAAATTCACAAACTAAACCATTGGCAAAGGAAATTAAAATCTATGATGCACCTACAATATTGGGAGCAAGCTAAGATGCCTCATGAAACATTGATGATTTCTGCAGTGTCCCCTAGAGATAGCATACATCAAAACAGCTCTTTCAGATAGAAGGCAAGTTTTACTGCATCCCTGAATGCTGGTAACATGTACAGAGAGAGGGGTAACTAATATTAAGAATTTTATTTTATCCCTGAATCTAGAAAGCACTTTTAGCTGATACAGCGTTTATAAAATAATACCTATTTAAAACAATTGTATACAATTTGACATATTCTAAATTCTCCTTTTGATTGGTTACTGTTACTTCAAAACAAATAGTCCAGGTGGGGGTTTTTTGTGTGGACATTAAAAATATAAATTATGTCTTTGATTACCTCAAATAATCATATGTTTATTCTGCATGGGAGAAAATTTTTTTTTTTTTTTTTTTTTTTTTTTTTAATTAATAGCTATTTACACCCAGGACACAGAATATTATGCACAGACAAGGGGTTGTTGTTTTTTTTTTCTTTTAGGATGGTGTGTGTTTTTATTTTGTGGTGATTCTGATCTGAAAATTGAACTTGTACAAAAAACCCAAAAGGTTGTACAAAAAGTAACAATTTCTCTTTATAATTTGCGGCTAAAAGCAGGCTTATTTTGCTCCTCTAATATCAACTTTTACATCCACAGAGTATAATAATATTTAAATAATTTATAATGTCTGCTAGAAACAGGTATGGTGTCTGAAGCTTCACTAATTTTTTGAAAATTTACATAATTCAACATAAAGACAGATAGCAACATCAGAAAATGTAATACTCAGCCGATAGTACTGAGTGACAGTATGATAGCTACAATGTTACAAAGAGCAGCCTTCCTACTGTTTTTACCTTAATTATACAGTGGTGAGAAGCCTTAACTTCATAAAACTGTGGTGCTTAAGAAAAAGGACAGTGACCAAAACCAGGGAGGAGTGATATGCCTCAGTGCAAATCCATGGGACAGAAATGTTTTGATGCTGTACGTAATTCTGGACCTGAGTGCAAAAAGACTAAGCAAGAAGGAGCAAAACAGAGGATCAGGGGTACACAGTATCTACTTAAGGAGTAAATAGGCAAACAAGGTATCTTTAGTCTGGGGGAAAGTGGAGAAGAGTTTGCTAGGAGGGACCTGCAAGGTTTCATGGCACTTGGAGAAATGAAAGAAGTGTTTGCCTAACTTTTGAGATCCCAAGGACTGGCAAAGCAAATGACACAACCAAGGTTGTGCATGTGTCCCCTGCTTACCCTCTCAAATGGGCATTCACATCAGTCAAGCTTTGGAAATCCTTGCCATGGCACATGGTGACTTACAGGCATCCATGAAGCAACTGGATTACTTGATAGGAGAGTAAAAAACACCAGGCTATTCAATAAAAATCAGGCATCCCCAAGATACAGGTTGCTGAAAAGTGAGACCTTGTTTTGGAGGAGGTGTACTTACTGCATTGCTACACCATGGCACCCTCCATGGCCTGAGAGTACTTGAGGTCTCTGCTACCAAATTCTGGATTGACAGACTTTTGTCTCACCTAGACAAACAATTCACATAATTCTACATAATAAACCAGTTATCTGCTGCATATCTCAAAGTGTTGAAGCTGTTTATCGGGTATGATCCAACTCTTTTTGTCTAACAGCTACAGTAACACTAATGAAGAGCACCATTGAACCTAGACAGGAGGTGTTATCAAAAATGCAATGCATTTTAATATATTTAATAAATTTTAAGGCATTCCTTTAAAATGTTTAAAATTTACAGCATGAAAGAAACACTGAACAGCTTAAGAAGACCACCACAATGTCAAGATTCATCAGGAAGGAGAAAAAGAGAGAAAAGGGGGAAGGATAGTGGGGGGAGGGGGCATAGGGGGTGGGAGGGTGAGGGTGGGGGTGTGTGAAGGAAGAGAAGGATAGCTATAGAACCTGCTAGGTAAATTGAAAATCAAGCAAAAATTCAGAACAATTTATGAAATATATAAACCACCTACAAGGTCTTCTGTTCAAACCCACCAAATTTTGGAGCCCTACCTGAACTCTTGTTTTCTTGATATTTGATGGGTTGAACCTTACAATCTATCAAAATTCTGAAGGACATACTCCCCTAAATGCAAAGATTTAGTCTACAAGAACAAAAATAACTAAAACAGCCTCCACACTTAAAAAAGAAAACTCTCTTTAATTCACAACTTATTAACTAGAAATAAAGTGTTCAAACCCAGGGAAAATTAGCAAATAACTGTTTTCCTGCTTTCCAAAACCAGCCCCAGTATTACAGAATTCCATATGTTGAAGTCACCTGCCAAACAAGTTTCTTAGCCAATTTTAGTCAAACTCCCAAGACATCTCATTTTTCTCTCTTTCTCCAAGACAGTCATTTTGGAATCTGTCAATGACAGACACTGTTACCATCCTTCAGACCTAGTTAAGCACTGTTAGCTATATGGATTTAATATATAACCTATTCAAAAGCAATGTGTTGAAAACATTCTTCCAAATCATTGGCTGCTAATGAAATATCAGCTCTTTCCCATTAAATTATATTATGGTGCTGCTTCACCTCTTCACGATGTGATTCTCTGCTAAGAGATCAAGGATGCTGCCAGTCCCATGCCCTTTAATCAAATTTGAATGCTCAAATGTTTTATCTGGCTTCTACTGGCTAGTCTGGCCTTGCACACAGTCCTATTTAACTCCTGTGTGGTTTCTATAAAGTCTGACAGGATGTCTTGGCATGATTACAGTTCCTATATGTGCTGAAGTTATTACTCTGATATTAGAAAATATGTTGTCGACCAGGAATTAAAAAAACAGCTAAGATAAAGTAACTGTAATCCTGCACCTTCATTAAAACTGGATTCAAACTGTGATTATCAAAGAGAAGGAAATACAGGTTTGCAGCTAATGCCCCAGCTATATGCTGAAGGCTTCCATTCCTGGTACTCTGAAAGATTTCTTGCTTGATCTGGAGCTGTGCCTCGTGGAGCCATGAGATTGTAAGCACTTGTTAAAGTATCTAGTCACGTTTACAGATCCTTCAAAAGGTTCTTGCATATCACTGTGTTTCAAAATTTCACCAGCTTGAAAACTAGTGTTTTTTAAAACTTCAACACATATATATCTGCACCTCCAGAAGACTATATACCTTAGAAATATTAAAAACTATATTTCTTCACCACATTTCAGCTGTAAATTTGGGATGTCTTTGCTAAATACATTTCACCGCAGTGTTCAGAAAATAATTTTACTTAATCATCAGGTTCACTCGTTTTATGGTCCTAAGATATGAATGCTCCACACACCCATCCTTTAGCAAAAGTAACCTCCTTTATTTCACAAAAAAAAGGCTACAAAAAATCTGAGTACAAAGCAGTTAGCCATGGAGGTAGAAGGAGAATGAATTACAAATGAAAGAGAGAGAAAGAATTATAGTATCATCTCTTAAAAGGTCTGAAAGAGACATTAAAGGCACCTTCACTGATGATGTGGATTGACTGAAAAATCAGAAAGGCCAATAGAGGTCCAAAGGCACTTTCAGTTTTGGACCTATCTCTAGAGCTATCAAAGAATTGAAGAAAGAATAAGAAAAGAATAAGGAAAGAATGGATATTGAAAGAAAGCATAATGAGAAATATCCTTACTGAATTTTTTTTCAAATTATTAAAGTGAAAACCGCATTTAATTTTTTGTGTTGGCAAGCAGACAAAATTACAATTACATTGTGTACTCAAATTCTACTGCATTCTTAGTGAAAACAACAGGTAGTCTCTTTCTTCCTTAACATCTGTTAAAAGAAGTAGCATTAGAATAACCAGAGTCTGATGAATAATACCTAGTTACTTCAACATAGCTCAGGAATCTCCTTTGAAAAAAAAAGATTTTTTATAATTTTATTACATGAATTCAATACATCTATTACATGAAACATTCTAAAATCCTTAAGAAAAATCAGTAAAGTTCCAAAAAAGTATTTTTCCAAGAGAAACCTGCAGTTCTGTTGTCAAAGCAACTCAATCAGTTCTCCTATTCTATTTTGTACCTAAGGCACAACGTTCAAAACAAAATGCAACTTTTATTGCCACACTAGAAGTCTAATGTGCTGGTTTCAGCTGAGGTAGAGTTCATTTTCTTCACAGTGGCCTGTATGGAGCTACATTTTGTACTTGTGCTGAACACAGGGTTGATAATTATAGAGATATTTTTGTTATTGCTGAGCTGGGCTTACACAGAG
>VZUI01094731.1:0-11691 GCA_013401135.1 Cettia cetti
TCACCTTGTTTCCCAGCCTTCAGCCTTGGAGTCAGAAATTTCATGTAAACAAAGTAATGTTTATAGAACTTTTATCACGTTTTTGGATTCCTTTCTGTGAAAGGACAATTGATGGACACTTTCCAAGACCAGTGGAGTTGAAGAGGTTGAACCTCAGTCTTCCAATCTGGTCTCCTTTTTAGAAATCTATATAAGTTGTAGAAAAAATTAAACTTCCTTTTTTCCCGCTTCAACTCCGTGGTGATCACTGTGTCTCCCTTGGGACAGCATTGCGCAACACAGACACATTCTGAAAAGGCCATGCAAACACCAGAAACACTCTAACTGAATAGAGGATGGCCAGAACTAATTTTTTTATAAACAAAGCATGAAATTAATATGATATTCCTTTTTTGTTATTTTTTTAGCTATTAAAAATCATGTTTGCTCTAGAAGTTGCCTTAAATATTTTGGTTATATACTACTTGACTTCCACACAAGTGTGACAATAGTTTTTACATGAGGTATTGAACCTCAAATATCTATGAAATTCATGGATGACCTCAGCCATTCAGGGTAGCTACTTTTGCCCTGTTTAGTGTAGTTAATCCCAGTTGGTCTGACCTAAGTCTCATTTCAAGTTTGAGAGCTCAGGAAATCTATACCCTCAGAATCACAGCATTGAATGTTCTTCAGAGTTTCATTTATGAATAAATTTATATACCCTGCAATTCGTATCCCTACCCAAATAGTCTTTTGAAGTGTTGCTTGACCTTGGGTCCCATAAATACACGAATATACCTTATAACCTCTGTTCACTCATCATTTCTCAACAGTAGTACAATAAAATACACTTCAGATTCAAAGTAGGATTTGGTTTGCTTCATGGAAAAGAGAGATTTATTTCTCGCTACTTTTATTTAACTAAGCATAACAAGTAGTGCATCTTCATTCATAGACTGTGCAAAGGTTTTCTTGCTGTTTTGGTAGATGCAGAAGGATGTGATCTGATGCTTTTTCCCTTTTATGAATTGTGAGGCCATAAACTGATCATTTATGGAAATTTAAACATAGAAAGAAATAATAGAATTTCTGGATGGTCTGAGTTGGAAGGGTTGAAAGATCATCCAGTGCCACCCCTGCCATGCCCAGGGACACCTCCCACTGTCCCAGGCTGCTCCCAGCCCCAATGTCCAACCTGCACTTGGACACTGCCAGGATCCAGGGGCAGCCACAGATGCTCTGGGCACCCTGTGCCAGGGCCTGCCCACCCTCCCAGGGAACAATTCCTGCCCAAGATCCCATCCAGCCCTGCCCTCATCCAGCACTGAGAGCCATTCCCTGTATCCTGTCCCTCCAGCCCTTGGCAATTGTGTCTCTCCATCTTTCCTGCATCTCCCTCAGGCCCTGCAAGGTCACAGTGAAGTCACTCCAAAGCTTCTCCTCTCCCAGCTGAACAATCCCACTCTCCCATTTTTTCCTCCCAGCAGAGCTGGTCCGTCTCATCGACTTGGTTTGTCACAAGGGCATATTGCTTTCTCTTGTGCAATTTGCTATGCACTAGTATCCTCAGGTCCTTCCTTGCGAAACTGCTTTTCAGTTGTTTGACACCCATCCAGCTTGTGCTGATGAGTGGGATTTTTCCTGCCTACAAGTAGGACTTGGCTTTTGCCTCTGTTCATTTCCCTTTGTTAGACTTCATGAGGTTCTCTCAGCTTGATTCTCTGGCCTGAATAATTCAGGTCTCTGAATGGCAGCACATCCACCTGGTGTGTTTACAAATTCTCCCAATTTTGTGTAATCTGTGAGCTGCTGATTGTGCACTCAGTGCCATCACCCAGGCCAATCATGGAGATGTTTAACAATGCTGATGGATGATAGGGAAGCCTGGGTTGCATAACTCAGGATAAGCCTTCAGCTGGAATTCGTGTCACTGATCCTCATCTCCCTGAACCCAGCAGTTCAGCCAGGTTTCAGCCCACCCCTCTCCCTATTTCTGTATTCCAACACTTTGTTATGTTACAGGAGAGTGTCAAAATCTTTGCTGGACTCAAGACAAACAGCCTCCACTGCTCTCCCTTCAGCCACCAAGTAATTTCTTTGTCAAGGCCATCACACTGGCCGGACATGACTTCCCATCATAAATGCATGTCATCTACTGACAATTACCTTCTAGTTCTTAGTCAGACATCTTAAAACTGTCAACAAGTATGTTATGGTTAAAACTTCACTGTCTGGTTTCATGGTCAGTTTTGTGATATCAACTGGGAAAAAGCCAAAGCTGAGGAATTCTAACTTTACCCACAGAAAGTACTGACGTGCAAATTATCTTCTCTGTCAGCAAAATATGTGCTAGGAATGAGACATTTTTCAGCACTTATTATGTGCTTGTGGGTACAATAAGAACTTTCCATAGAAATTAAGTAAGAACTACAGCAGCCACAACTCATTCAGGTTGAAGTTTTATTGCCAAACCAAAACTGAAACCAAAGTTAATGGACGCCAAGATTCTTCAATTAACTTCAAAGGAGTTAAATCAGTGTGCATGATTCTCCGTTGAATTAATGAGAAATATGGTACGTGGGTTTGATTTTTATATTTACTGAAACCTAAATTCAAGGCAAATACTAGAGATTCCTGGGATCCCTCAAAGGGAAGTGGTCAATTTTTACAGTTATAAGCTCCTCTGGAGGAGTAGAGCTGCTCTCCTTTTTCATGAGCTGATCTTCATCATGTAACAGAGCAAAAGGGAACAGTCCAAACATGGGGGAAAAAATGAGCAAAGCTGTGCAGTCTGGGATTTACAAAACTCACCCAGAGGGTGACCAATGGCGATTGCATTTACAGGTGTGTCTTGGTTTGAAAGACAAGTATCTGCTAAGAAGGAGGTAGGAGCTCCTTAGGAAATGTGGAATTCAAGTCCCCTCCCTCCAAATTATTATAATTTAGGAAATTAAAGGGGCTTTCAGGATGAGTTATGGGGATTGGGATAACAGCTCTTTACTAGTATTTATAACAATGCAAAAAACCAATTACAATTACAGCAATAATACTAGACAAATACAGGCAAGACCTCAAGGGGCTTTGTTCTCACGAAGCTCAGGGCAGTCTGATCTTGCTCTCAAGCACCAGGCTGGAATGATGGAAAAATCCCGGGCAGGTGGGTGAGAGCAGAAAGCTCTGCGGTGGTAGCTGGAGCAGCAGGGATGTCCCAGCAGGGGAGGAGACACAGTGCAGCAGAAAACCTCAAAGCAGTGCCTAGAAAATGGCAGCAGCAGGACAGGGTCAGCTCAACAGGTCAGGAGAAGATGAACTCAGCTGTTCTGGGGCTCAAGAGCTGATGATGGTAGACTTTCTCAGGACCAGAGCCAACGAAAATCCTCCTTGGCAGCAGCAGCCAGATACCTGCCCTCTCTGATGCCAGGAGCAAGAGAGGGCAACCGCCCCCCACCCTGTCCTTTCCCTGCCTTGGTCAAGCACCCATAAGCATCCAGCAATTAATTACCTAGCAACCCACAGGGAAAAAATTCCACAAGCAAAAAGGAAACAAATCCAATCCTCCCAGTTCTGTCACCAGATGAGAGGGTTGGATGCTTCCACTGAGTTTTTTGTGCCTCCTCAAACCATTGCTCTTTCAGGACCACTCACACCAGTGTTATAAATATTTGATCAGTCAAAATTTCCAACAAAAAGATTTATTGGAAATTTGATAGATACAAAGAAAATAAAAGCCACAATCAAAAGGGAACAGTTCTCAGCCCGGGGTCAGAACTGGGTGAACAGGGATCTGGCCTCTAGCAGCGTCTCCCACAGTTCACAAAGTCTGTCTCTGCTATGTCGGTTTTTATACAGTTTTTAGTCGAAACTGCTGATGTTGAGATTCTCTTGGGGTTTTTTTGTATTCTTTCCATATTCATAGAGGTTCTTTCCTCTGTATCCTGTCTTTTGAATGAATTTCCAGGAAGGGATGGGAACTGGATTGGATTTTAGGGAACTTGGCATTGGGATGCATGCACCTGGCAGTGCTGATAAGATCCATATGGGGTGGATGGTCCTCTGATGGGTGTTGATCACTGGGTCGTTGGCTGAGCCATCTTCTTTTGAGAACACATTTCCCCTTCTGGGGCTGTCCATTGTTCCTTCAGTGATTGCATTGAGACATCCTCCTTGGTTTTTGTTGATGTCCTTGCAGTGGGTCTTTGCCAGGGCATGTCCAAATGCCAGTTCTCTGACCAGGATGATTTTATATTGTTTTCCTTTTATAACCTGAATTCTACTACCATACTGGTGAGCTTTATTATCATATTAACTTTATAACATGAATTACTTTACCATATTTATAATACCAGGCACTGAGAAAAGGCTGTGTCCTCAATCACATAAAAACCACAAAGACAGCAGAAGAAACAGCACATCCCTCTTTGTTTTGACCTGCACACCTGAAGTGCAGTATTCTGCCTGCAGAGCACACCAGCAGCCTCAGCTCAGGATTCTTTGCCAAGGGGTTTGGCCTAGTGGTCAGATGCCCAGAGTTAGGTCTTTCAAAACTCTGTCACAACCTATAAGTGCCTTTTAGTACTGGGCTAAGTTGTTGAAGCTAAATCAGCACCTCAAGTAGTCATTTTTCTTTTTAGTGCTTAAGGCTGGTTCCAGGAAAAGCCTTGAAAAAGTATGGAAGTCTTTACTCAAGAATGGAATAAAACTTCTTAGGCCAGGGGATTATCGTCAATACATCTACAGGGAGCATACAGATATAATAATCTAGTTGTCTCCTTTTCTCTCTAAAAACAAAATGGCACTTCTTAAGTCATACATTGTGGAGAGTTTTCTGAGCTGGGCCAGGATCTTTCACAAGAGCATGTAGGGGCAGGTTGGACATTGGGGCTTGGAACAGCCTGGGACAGTGGAAAATGTCCTGCCATGGGCTTATCTTCTGTTATGAACAAATCCTCCGTAGATGGAGGTGGCGGGGGGCTGGTGTTGCCGTGACCCTGGGATGTAGTTAGACTGGGTCCCTGATGCCACAGTTGTGGTAGGCGGGTTCTCAGCAGGCTCAGCCTGGTGCCACAGCCACAGGGCACGGGTGGCCTGTGAGTGACACCAGTGCCCCTGGGGGACCTCTGGTCTCATGGTTGGGTGGGGGGACTGCCGGATGTGGTGCCGCAAAAGGCGGCAGGGGAAACATGGGCACCCCTGACGCACTGGGGACGGGCAGCTGCCCTGCCCGTGGTGGAATCTGCCCCGTCCCATTTCCCACGCAGGGGGCTGGCATTGTTCCCTGCAAAGAGGGAAGCACCCAGCAGAATGGCTACCTTGTTGCCAAGCAACTATCCTGCCTGTATGGGGGCTCCCCTGCATTGCTAACTTTGAATGTTAAAAGAAGTTGACTGTTGGCTGATGGCCCTGCCCTTGTTGCCTGGCAACTGCCTTTCTTTCAGGAATTACCCCTCGAAGCCCTGGAGAGCTTACACCAGAGGAAGGCATAGGCAAATGAGACTGACCCTTGGCATCTTGGGAGCATTTTTGGGAAAGAAACACCCCCCAAAATAAAACTCACCACAGTGAGAGGGAACCAGACAATGCTCTGGCTGAAGAAGAAGTAGATACACCCCCTGATCCTAATTTGAACACTCACCATGACCTACAAAGAACTAGACTGGTGTAGGAATGGAGAGGAAGACTCAACAGATCACAAAATCCTTCCAGGATTCCCTTAAGGACCAGGGTACAGGAAATGTGATTTGTGGTACAGACGCAGTTCTCTGCAGTTCCTGATTTTTCTGGGTTACTGCAATAGTGTGAGCAAACCTTGCCCACTTCCCTTATCTCAGCTGATCTTTTCAATAAAAAGCTGAATATGAGTAAAAGTGTAAGCCCTGTTCTTTTCATCTTCAATGTGTCTTGCAGCCCAAACCATTCCATGGTCTTGTAGTGCACTCCAAGGCACTGCACTGCAGCTGCCTTTCAGAGTCAGAGTTCCCAGGAATTTTAAAAACATAGAAGCTGTTCCTCCGACCCACCTGCAGAGCCAGCAGTTCTGTGCCACACATTTATTCAGGTGGGTTTGTCATCCAACAGCTCAGTGTCTCCACTTTGCAAGTGTTAAATTTTTAAAACCAATTAAAATACATGTCATTAAGATGAGAGCTCTTGAGTGCCTGGTATTCATGGTATGTTCTCAGGTGACAGGACCAATCCATAAGCTGGCCTTTCTTCCGTCGTGTCACTTTTTTAGTTTTTCAACTGGACCAAACTTAGGAGACTTGCATAAACATTTCTGCATTGCACCCACTGCTGACTGAGCCTATAACAAAAATTTCCTTGACCTCATATGTATCTGGAACACAACTCAGCAGAATAAAATTTCAAAATGAAGAAGAATTAATTTATGCAAATAAGTGGAAATGTATTATTTCCTAAAAAGCTGCAAAAGCAAATGTGTATGGCAAATTAAAAATTCCCTCAAGGATCTAGACTGTTGATGTAACTGAATACTTTATTGTCAATTACTAAAATAATTTTTAAATCTTCTAATGGTTTGTAAACATGATGCAACACAGATATAACAATCATCAGATTTGAAAAATTCCTTGATTTGCCCAAGGGAAATAATTAGGAACAAAGTAAAATAAATGCTTGCCAGTATTTCTCATTATTTTACGAAAAATATTTCTTAAACATTTATCTTTTAAGTGAGAGGTTTTACATTAAATACTCTAAACTGTGTGGAGAAAGAAACTAAGGATGATTCAGTAAATTGATTCTTAAAAAAAGAAACCTGAATATCTATTGAGCCACTGAATAAAAAGGACAGCCTTCAGGTTAAACTCTTCTTTCTGGCTGATGCCCAACCTATAAGACATGAGAATTCAGTGTGTCAGTTAACTGTGAGATGCTCAATAAATCCAGTCAAGGATTGAAGACAACTTCAGTTTGAATCAATGTATGAACCAAATGTGGGTTTAATGCTTTAAGAATGACACCCAGCCAAACATTAGCCGCTTAAGCCTAGGACTTGGCAAGCATTACACATTAAAAAATGTAAACTTTAAAAGCTGAAAGGAATGTCAGTGATTCTGGAAAGTTTAAACACCTACATGTGTACCCAGAAATCTAAATACCTTAAACTGACCAAAACTGTCTCGTTTAAATTTTACTTTATAAATATAAAACAATGTTCAAAAGGTAGCATGAATATCCCAAGAAAACTGAAGTTTCTCTTAACACAAAAGAAAACATAGAATCTGTTGCTTTGCTCCTCCAAACAGGAAGATGAGGATTTGTATGGTAAAAACCTTTAACTGAGAAACAAGCAGAAAGACACTTTTAAAGCAAAAGATTACATTTTGGGCAGATCTCATTGTCAAAACCATTGGGCAAATTTGTAAAGCGATCACAAAGCTGAGTTCAGCAGTGTGTTAAAGCATTGTTTCAGTGGAACTACAGCCCTACTGTCCTTTGTTTTAGTAACAGTTCAGCTCTGAGCCACTGAGCCCCTGACTCAAGAATGAGTTGGAAATGGAAGAAGCCTGAAGAGAAACTCAACCCATGCTGCCTCCTGACCCCTGCCAGCCATGCCAGGGGTTTTTGGACCTTAGGAACAGTGTCCAGCAATTCCTTTCCATCAAAGGAACCATCCCACAGTAGAGAAGTTTCTGAGGAACTCTGCACAGAGAAGGTCAGCAATGTTTGATCTATTCCAGCTGCTTTCTTACTTACTGGAAAAAGCAGGTGAGAAAATGAGTAAATGACACCCTTAAGATGTTTCAGAACATTGGGAATTGGTCATTAGACTCTGAGACCACCAAATATTAAATTTTATTGGTCAAGAAGACATGGGATGTTGATATTCCCTTTTACTTTGTCAAGTTTCATTCCCCTGTGTCACACCAAATTCTTCTGAGTATTGATTTTTTTTCAGTCCTTCCTTGACATTTGAGGTGACTGAAAAGATTCAGTGTGAGATCCTGAAGAAAAAAAGAGAGAAGTGAAACAATGGTTCTGTATGGGGTGTGCAGCCTGCAATCCATCCATAATCCACAAAACATGACAAGGAAGATTGATATCAGGCCATTTTCCTTTCATGTGATTATGTCATTTGCCTCAAATGTGCTGCTAAGCAGTCAGAGAGCACATCACAAGGGGCAGTTCCTCCCAACAATTGCAAATGACTTGTCCACCAAAGGTTAGAAAGCATCTTTCCCAAAAAATGCAGTAGGAGCTCCCTCTACTGATATCTTTCAGCCTTACAAACTTTCTGTATTCACAGCTGCAACATGCCCAAATACATTTAAACTACACGGACTTCCAGTGTTTTCCCTTATTACATAAAGGAAAAAAGTCATCATTTACTGTAAACCCCATCTAATATTGGCATTATAGATTTGCATAAATATATCACTGCATCCATATTATACACTTGTGACTTAGCAGTAGAATTAGGAGAAAAATACCTCTGCTTTTATAAGCACTTCTAGAGGTTTGTCATATCATGAGGCACATCAGCTTTGAGAGGCTGGAAGAAGCAGTGTAGCTATACTAATTTAGATATGGTGTCTTAGCGAATAGTTTACTTTTATAAAAAATTGGGCATATTTTTATCAATTTCACTTGTAGTATCTTAAAAAATAATAACTAGCAGTAATATTATAGCTTTAAGACAGCAGAAGTGTACCTAAGAGTTAAAGATAGAATTCATCACCTGTTATGGGGCATTATTCACCACATTAAAGTAAAACAATTTTGTCCTCTGAACACATAAGAAGCCCAAAGTTTTCATCATGACTGCAAACACTATAAAGTGCAAACACAATATCAAAAGACAGAGGTTCATAGCACTAAACATCACTATTCAGTCACATTTTTGGTAACATGACAGAACAGGCTTTGAAAATCATCTATTAAGTGCACATTAATATTGGTCATAGTGACTGTTCACAGACCAAGTGTACCAAGGTCTACATTTGGTATCTGACCTAAGAGGTGGAATTCTTCACTCACTTCACCAGATTCACACCACATTGCATTTTAAAAATCCATCTTGGCACAGAGAGAAATAGAGATAAGAATAGGAAGTTGGGCAAACTTATTTTTTGTGTTCCTAGTTATATATTTTTACTGAAACATCTTCAAATTCCCTATGAACTCCATAAGGTATCATTAAGGAAATCTCTATTAAAGACAGTGCTTGGCTGAATGGAGGAAGGCAACTGTAGTCCTGAGTTTCGTCCCTTGCGACATGCAACATAGTTCAAGCAATACAGTGGAAGAGAGACAAGAAGAAATATCTGTGTTGAGATGCAATTCTGGGGTATTTGTCACAAGACATTCCATTTTTCTGAGCCAAAATGTGATGTGCATCACTACGTTTGGGGTCCTTTCACATCAATTGAGAGCTATGCCTTTAGTTTTATGTGAATTAGGCTCTTCCTGTCAGTTTAAACATTTTATAATTCAGTGCAGAGGTTTATATGACTACTGACTTAACCATTATAATGTAAAAGAAAATGCCATTATTTAGAAAATTGCTATTTCCTACTACTCATGCCACTCTATTTTGTCAATTCCATTTTCAATGACATGCAGCAAGCTGAATGAAATACGGATGGCATTTGTCCTTTTGCTTCCATGCAATTCTTTTAAAGCTGAAGTCAGATAAGTCCCATATATTTCACTGCTTTACACCTCAGGGTGAAACTTCAGGCTGTCATCTAGGGCTTAGTGATAAAAGAAGAATTGATTAAAAGAGACTGACACTACAGAGCTGATAGAGTTAAAGGACTCTAGGGACTTCCATGCTATTAAAAATCAGTCATGATTTTATTTCAAGCAGACTTTTAAACAATGAGATTTAATATTAATTCAAAGCAACATTTGTTGCCCCTCTGCTCTGTATATTTTTGGATACCTCATTACAAAAATAATTTGATTGTCATCTGTATCTGTCAAATGGAAATCTAACAAAATGCTGTCTGTATTGTTGAGCTTAAAGAGATATCAGCGTATTCAGAAATGACTTTGTACTAAATCCTATGTGGGCAAATTCCAGCTGAAAATGGAATGCCTGTGGTAGCTTTCCCATAAGGAAACATGATTTTAAGACTAATTTGGATGCAACAATTTAATATTTACACTCATGCCAACTATACCGTTTAATAGTGTGTTTCCTGCTTAAAATTCAGGAATTACTGTATTCAGAGAAATATTAATACACTTCACTTACACAGTGCCTCAATTACAGGATCCAAAAGCACTTTTTAAGCATTAATTCAGTTTCACATAATCCCTGAGAGGAAAGGATGTGTAAAGAGCATTATGTTTGATTTTAAAGGCAGCTGAAGTAAGAAACAGGAATGCCACACTCCTGGCCCAAGGGCACACAGCAAGACAGCAGGGGCCAGGATGAGAATTTCAGAGTTCTGCTTGCAACTTCTCTTCTCTCACCATTAAATTGCATTTTTTTGCCCAATTTTTCCTTAAAATAACAGTTATTACCTTAGGTAAGCATGCACATCCTTCATTATCTTTTCTAGACTTTGTGTGAAGAATTGTTCACTGAGCTCAATATATTGAAAATTTGTATGAAAACCAGACTCCATTGGTACCTGTATGAAATCTGGCACAAATCTGACAATAAATCATTTACAATTTACATCTTCTAAGGACTGTTTAGTTTAATCATGCAAAATAATATTTCTCTCCTAGTACTGGAACATACAGTTGGATTGTTCTTCCTACCTAGGGATTAACGTCTGAACTGCCCAATCTTACTTCAATCAGGAAACAATCACACCAACACCAACAGCTTGTCCAGACTAAAAGGGAATTGAAATATTTCAGTACATAATAAAAGTAACGTGTCAAATCCCTAAATTATTCCTGATAATTATCAGATTGCTGATAGTTTAGGTATTTGATATTATATTGTTAGGTTACTGAATTTTAGACAGAGAAAGTTGGGGTTGCTCAGCCTGGAGAAGAGAAAGTTGTCTGGAGACCTCACAGCACCTTCCAGGTCTGAAGGGGCTGCAGGGAACCCAGAGGGAGACCATTCCTAAGGAACTGGAGTGCCCTGACAAGGGGGAATGGTTTCCCACTGCCAGAGGGCAGGGTTAGATGGGATATTGAGAAGGAATTGTTCCCTGAGAGGGTGGGCAGGTCCTTTCATAGGGTGCCCAGAGCAGCTGTGGCTGCCCCTGGATCCTGGCAGTGTCCAAGGGCAGGTTGGACATTGGAGCTTGGAGCAGCCTGGGACCATGGAAGGTGTCCTTGCCCACGGCAGTGGGTGGAATGGGATGAGCATTAAGGTCCCTTGCAACCCAAACGATTCTATGATTCTATCATCCCACTTTAACAGCCTAATGTCAGTTAAGTTCTTTGAAATCCTATCCTCGCCATCTCAAAAGCTGAGCAGTCTGTAATTGTTCCAATCATTACCAACATGCAATGCTAAGTTACCATTTTTCCAGAGGAAAATGACGATGACGACGATGACGACGATGACGACGATGACGATGATGACGACGACGACGACGAGGAGGACGAGGAGGATGAGGACGAGGACGAGGAGGACGAGGACGAGGAGGAGGAAGAGGAGGAAGAGGAGGAAGAAGAAGAAGAAGAAGAAGAAGAAGAGAGAAGAAGAAAGAAGAAGAAAGAAGAAAAAGAAAGAAGAAGAAAGAAGAAAGAAGAAAGAAGAAAGAAGAAAGAAGA